>CM046661.1:30762829-31067829 GCA_025594165.1 Tamias sibiricus
GTACTTCAGTGGACAAACCTTAGTCTCAGGTTAAAAAAATAAATTCTGCAATGAACATTAAAAAAATAAAAAAGTAAGAATAAAAGTTAGAAATGATTAAGAAGTATCTAAAATTTTTAATTTGGATTTTCTTCCCATACTAAGGGTGGTTTCTGGATGTTAAATGAAGTCAGAAATAAATTGAGATACATTTAAACAGTTTTTAAAAGTTTGAATCTTAGTCATAATGTCTCTTCTCACAAGTATTTTTAAGACTTGTTTCTAGCTATTTGGAGGTAAAAATTTCTTTTGAAATTCATACATATACATTTTTTAAAACAACACATATCATTTAACATTGTAAATGCCTCAACAGGAGACTAATGGATGAGTTAGGTCTGTCATAACTAAGCAATAAGCAAATCTTTATTAGCAGCATTCCAGCTGGAAGTAGAGCATAAGTTGTTATAATTGAGTAAACCCGAAGCCTCAAAGAAGTGACAGATTATGAAAGATTTGTCATCATTCTACAAAATGAATATCAATATGTTGATTTAGAATCCATCTTCTCAAAAAGAAAAGAATTCATCTTCTTTAAATAGAATGAAATTTGACAAAAATTTTGAATAAACGTTGTGGAAAACAAATTTAAAGTTCAGATGGATGAATAGTTTATAAGAAAATCCCTTGGAATTTTCAATGAGTTCTGATGCCTAGGCTTAGACAATTTCCTTGCATTTTACCAAGGAAATTACTGGCAGGGGCTCTGTGAGAGGCAAGGTGCTGGAAGATGGTTGCTCTGATCTTCCAAAAGGGAAAGCAGGTGCATCATGTAAACCACATGTCTGTGACCTTGACATCAATTCTTCAAATGATTCTAAATCCAATTATTAAATGCATTATTTTTGAGCACCTAGGAGAAGAAAGCTGAATCATTAAGACCCAGCATGGGCACTCTCAGCCCACTTCATGTCACACCAACCTGATTCCTATTTCAGGCAGGGTTACTAGACGAGCAGATCAGGGAAACAGATATAGCATGTCAATAGATTGCAAATACCTGCAGGGAAGGACCACAACACATTGGATGTTTCCAGAGCTATGTTCTATATTTTGGGAATTTATCAGGGACTTTGCTCCGGACCTGAGTTAGCTCAGAGGTAGAACTGGCTGATGATAGCCCTGATTTCCAGAGGTTTCCTTCCTGATAAAACACCTGTGTGACTGACTGGAGTGCTGCCACTGTTTATATATAGAAGGTCTTCCCATTGCCATGTAGGTATGAATAACACTGGGCAGAGTAGGGCGGGGGGAGTGTTACTAGGAAGTAGATTATGGTACAACCCTTCAGTTCTGCCTAGTTCAATCTGTAGGTCCAATGCTCCAGAACTGTGTACATCCCCACCTGACTACATCTATGATTTATTTAATAAAGTCCTAATATACTCACTCCTGGAGCTAGAGCTATGTGATCATAATCCCTTTTTAGGGACCAGAACTTGAGAAAAATTCAGAGGGAATCCATTGATAAGTGTCTATTACATGTGTGTTCTGCCTTAGTTCTTTCATGCTTTTATTTATTCCAGTAACTGCCTCTTGGTCTTTCCTGGGGTCTTTAACAAACTCTCCCACCATCCCAGCTCTCAGTTTATAACAATCTTGTCACTTAGTTTTTTAGAATAGTTCAATCTCGATGTTTAGTTCTTAGATTTGTTCATTTCTATCTTTGGCCCCACATTGAATGCAGAGCTGATCTCACCCCGTTCCCAAGGGCAAACTGCTAAGGTGGCTACAGCTGCTTGAAGTAGAATAAAGCAGGTGCTCAGACTCTAAGGCTTGGGCTCCTCCTCTGTTTTCTAAGTTTAGGTACCTCTCAGGTTGGGGGTAGAGATGAGAAACGAGAGCTATCTCATATGTGATGAGCTAAAGCCTATGGTGAGATCCTGACTGGCTCAGTCAGTACCTGTATAATGTTGGTAGCTCTGATTTTACTTTGTGGCTGTGGATTGGTGTGTGCGAGTCCTTTGGCTTGAGGATGTTTTGTCTTTCTATTTTCTAGCTTGAGAACCCCTCCACCCAAAGAGATATCCCATATGACCCTTTGTACGTTTTAAGTATATATACCTCATCCCTTCTCTGGGATGGGCACAGGAGTCACCAAGCCTCATAGTTACCTATATAGATGCGCTGCTCTGCCCCATGACCAACTTCCAGGATCCTTATGAGAAAGCCAAAGTGACAGGCTCTCCATGTGTCACCTGAGTAGGGTGAAACTTGGAATAATGTGGAGCTCTTCAGGAAAGGCTAGCACAAGGATGTGCCATCTGCCTTCAGAAACCTCTAGACTAGAAGATGGCACTAAGCCCTACCCTCATTTGTTCCCCTGAAATTCATCCCATTTTTCGTCCCACTCTTCTTCAACAACATGTAGGGTGGGTGGAGAAAGGCACAGCCCAGCACCCTAAGAGGTTCTTTGCTCCCCACAGGGTCCTCCTATGAGCTTTTTTACCATACTTAATTTTTATTATGGCAGTAGGGTAGATCTATATACAAGTTCTGCATATTGGTAACACCCATCAGGAAAAGGAGCTACTGCTATCTCCCTCTAGGAAAATGATTTTCTTGGAATTCCTGATGCACATGACTGGAGGAAGCAGAAAGAAACTTTCCTGCGTCCCCTATGAGGAAGTAAGAGAATAACATCTCACAGTATTGTGTATTTCATCCACAAAGCTACAAACAATCCCATTTTCCACCCTCTTTATTAACTGGTTGAGGGCAAAAGATGGTGGACCAGAGGTTCCTCAAGATTAATGCTGTCACTTGCAGGGTGCTAACTCCAAATGCAAGCTATTCAAAGACACCATTCTGAAGCTCAAGGACCTTCCAAAATTTCCAGAATCAACTTTATGTATAAACCCTCTCTTACACTCATCCAGGCTTTTCGTTAACTCTCACATCAACAAAGGTAGTAGTACATAGAGCTTCTCCTAAGAAATGTAGTCTCATTGGGCTGCCTCACTCTTTTGTTTCCCTTTCTTGGTCCTCTGGTATCCAGCATTATGGATTAAATTTACCAAGAAACTGGGATTTTGGCTTTTCAGCAACACTATGAAGATGTATAGTTGCATCAGTATTGTACAAAGGATTTGGAGAAGAAATACCAATTCTGAATTTGATGAAAACTTATAGAGTGAAGAGATAGAGGGAAATAAATGAATTAAGCACTATAGGAAGAAGAAAGAAAATTCTTAGGGTCATAAGCATTCTAGTTAATGTTAACTATTAACCATTTTATTTAACAGTCTTTGTGGGAACACTGTTAGAATATTTTTTTAAGTTGAATTGATCTATAAGTGTATTATTTCAGCAAAACTGCCAAATACTCTTTTCATTAGAGCTATGAGCAAGGAAAAAAAAAAGGTTGTGATTTGTAAAAATTTCATATGCTACTTACAATTGTCAAAACAAGTTCTGGGACTTTCTATGGACATTCTCTTGCTTGACTGCTCAATGAATGCATGCTGATGAGGTCAGAAAAAGTATTTGATGTTATAAGAATGTTTTGAAAATATTTTAATAAACTTTATGAAGAGTAAAATATCTGAAAATACTTTTAAGGTCAAATATTCCTATTTCCAATTAGGCAGAGCTTATTTGTATATGTAGTAATGGTTTCGTACTTGTACTTAATGCATTTATGCAAACAAGAAGCAGACTGTAAAGAATTTTTCAAATATATTGTTAGGGTAATTATTCTACAGTTATTTGCATAAATATTTTAATATTATGTTTCATTAACTAGAATGTTTCTGATCCTAAGATTTCTCTTTCATTTCTTCCACTACTGTATCATAATTATGAAAGTTGTAACAAAAAATAATGGTTTACAAAGCAAGTGAGCTTGCAGAGGTGTTTACACCAGACACAAGGCTCTGGGCATATTGAAAACTAAAAAACACCTTCTTTCAATTTGGATGAGACCTGAATCTTTTTCTCCAGCAGCAGATGCTGGCAGACAGGGTTGAAATTATTATTTGTCAAATGATGTATGAAAAACAACATTTTGCATGAATATGCAAATTTTAGACATCAAAGTTGAATATATAAAAGTCTGGGTTATGTGAAAGTCAAGTGTTTGGAAGTCAGGGACATTTCCCTTAAGATGACAATTGTAATTTAAAATGTAGTAGGAGGTTTTCCTTTCAAGCTGTATTTCTTTAGACTTTAATGTCTTACTTATTTCTAAATGTTGCCATTCAAACAGGTTTTCCTGCAATTATCCAATATTCCTTGAGATTCATCATTTTACGTCATTTCCATTAGTCTCTGCTTCTTAATCACCCCTTTGCTTTACCTTTTCTCACAAATTGATCATTCTCCAGTAAAGAACTATGCCATAAATAAACTTAATGAGAACATTTTGAGATGTTTTCAAGAGCTCACTTTTCTTAATGGAACCAGTCAAGGTAACACCATATTTTGCCACTGTTTCTCATGTATATAGACAGAAGCATATGCATATGTAACATTATCTCATACTTCTCAGCATGTAAAGACAGTTTTTACACATTTTAAAGGTCACCTTAGTATTAAAGAAAAGCATCTTTCACAGATGTTTTGTCTCCATGCATAACTACAGACCCTCTAGCATGTACTACATGTATGCTACCTTTGAGAGCTTCTATCATTTACCTGTCATCAGTAAAAATTCAACATGCTCAATCAAAGAAGTGAACATGGATGGTTTGTGCCCATTTATAGTTTGGAGCCCACAGTTGTGGGGAAATGGGATTGTATGCCCTTAGGAAAAATCAGGTTCTGTTTCTTAACTGTTGCACATTTTGATCATATGTGAGGTGGGGTTTTTTCCTCTGGCTTTTCTTCAGAGAAATTAGGTTGGTTAGAAAAGTGGTTGAAATGAAACATTATGAGCATATGGAGATGTACAGAGAAACACACTAACTAATGGAAGAACTTTAAACCTTGACTAATATCTTACTATAAATCTATTGCTAACATAGAATGAACAAGGCTAACCTGGCATTGGCCTCACTCGCCAGCTTAATGAATAATTAATTAATTAATTAACTTAGGTGTTCTTACATGTTAAAAATCATCCTATCCTTGGTGACCATTAAAATATTATTTCCAGGCCAGGCACAGTGATGCATACCTGTAATTTCAGCACTGGTGGCTGAAACAGGAGAATCACAAGTTCAATGCCAGTCTAAGCAATTTAGTGATAACTTCAAAATTAAAAAAAAAAAATAAAAGGGCTGGGAATGTGGCTCTGTAGTAGAGCACTCCTGCCTTAAATACCCAGTACTATTACAAATATTACTTCCAATATGAAATCTAATAATTATGGACTGAGTATGATATGGGAAACCAAATTACATTCAAGGCTGTTACATGAATTATCAACATCTGGACTCATGCCTCATGATCTATAAATAAGTTCAGAGCCACAAAATTTCAAAAAGAGTAAAAAGAGGTCAAAAATAAGATTTTAAATATTATTCTTCACTACAATTATTACCAGCCTTCTGTCTTTACAGGTAAAATCTTGACCCTACAAAGAAATGTTAAAACACATGTATCCACAAAATTCAGTGCAAATATACACATTTCTGTTGATTTCCTCCAAAATCAGAAAAAAAAAAGTGATGGGTCATGGTATAAAATCTTGAATGGACAATGAGGTTGCTTCCCACTGTCATGAAAAATTAATGCTATTCTTCTAAGAAAGCTCTAAAGACATCAAATGGTGTTTTATGAAAATAAGCTTGATCCTACTCACAGTTAAAATTCTAAGTTGTATGCTAAAAATGAAAAAAGTCCTGTAGTATCAAATGAAGATGTCAGCAATGACAGTATTTATCTGAAGGGAAAAATTTCAGCTTAGAAAGCTATAATTAATTCTTAACTGCTGAAAATACTGTAGAAGACCTATGACATAATTATTATAAACCTGAGATAATTTGGTCTGCATATCAAGCAATAGTTCCTAGCAATCTATAACATTTTCATTTAAAATGCTGCATAAGATATTTTTCTCAATAATATAAAGATATATTTCTCAATAATATACTCAATACCATTAAAACTGTTACCCAATTAAATATGAAGTGTTGTTTACAGCATATACATATATAGAAGTGTGAAAATATTTTATCAATATTTACAAAGAGCGATAAAAATGAGAACTTCAGTCTTCATTACCCTCTTTAATTCAATTTTGAGCATACCAATAATACATTGTTCCTACAAAATCCGTTTGTGATTGGAACCCTCCCACTGATTCTGGGACAAGAAAGATTTAAAATGTAATTTTATTCAGTTATGTTAATAATTATCTAGAGAAGTTGTTATAGATTGAAAAATGAAGTCATGACCTCATTCAATCTTGGCCTACTCTTGGCACTAAATGGTAATAAACAGGGAAAGTACATAAAGGTTTGGGAGAAAAAGTGAATTCATAAGTAGAAGACAGTGAATGCTCTTAATTACTAAACTCTAGCAAATATTTATTGTTCCTGTCATTTTACTTAAGTGTGACCTTTCTCTGAGTGAAGTCAGCAAAACGGCAGAACAAGAGTCTTCTAACACCATCTCCCTATGTTGTACTGATTTAGTAAGCAACCATTATGGTTTGGATGTGAGGTATCCTCCAAAAGCTCACATGTGAGAAAATGCAAAATGGTTCAGAGGAGAAATAATTGGGTTGTGTGAGTCTTAACCCAATCAGTGAATTAATAACCACATAGGGATTAACTGAGTCATAACTCAAGTGATAGGGTGTGACTGAAGGAGGTCGGAATTGGGGAGTGGCGTTGGGGTATGTATTTGTATGTGGCAAGTGGAAACCTGTCTCTCCATTTTCTGATAATGATGTAAACTTTTTCCCTCCACCACACTCTTCCGCCATGATGATTAGCCTCATTTCGAGCCTCAAGGAAGGTGCCGGCTGTCTATGGATTGAGACCTCTGAAACTGTGAGCCCCCAAATAAACTTTTCCTCCTCTATAATTGTGCTGGTTGGGCCTTTTAGTCACAGCAGTGCAGAAAAGCTGATGAAAACAGCAACCATAAATAAAAGTATTTTGTTGGAGTCCAAGCAGCCAATGGGCAAATGTTTGGAGTGAAGCATCTGAAAATAGACACACTGCAGAGGGCAAAAGTATTTTTCATTTTACCTAGGTCACCCTTCCCCAAAGGTAGCATAACTCAGTGACAAGAGACTTCTCTTTGGTCCATGATTCCTCCCACAGGAGTTGAGGGTAGTGAATAAGAACCCAGCTTCTGCACCTGGGTAGAAATCTGTCCAAGAAGCTTTCCTCTCTCACCGCATAAGGAATATTAAAGGGATATTAAAGGGATGATCATGGTTGAGTGTCTGGGAGGGGCTGGGAGCAGGAAACAGAGGCAACCATGGTTTAAGCTCAAAAAGGAAACATGGATCTTCTTGGCCACTTTACAGACTTCATCAAGAAACATGCCCATGAGTCACTCCAGAGGCCTTCCCTGAGGGCCAGTTGCACCTCTAATTATCTGCACACTTTACTTACCTCCTTCCCTGTAGCTGGCTGTTGGAATGTGGCCCCAGAGCACTAACTGTGAGCCATTTACAGGTGGCTCATGAGCAGTGCAATGAGACAACTCGACTTTGTGGACTGGGAGAAGGCATACAGAGTTGAGAATTTCAGGACACCATCCTACAGAAAATAATCAGGAGATTTCAGCACCCCACCTGTCTTTGGTGGACAGGGAAAAGGCATACAACCTTCAGAATTCCTCACTCCAAAGCAGGAACCAGGGGTGTAGACATCTACAGAAAAAAACTGAGAGGGCTCTAGAATTACTAATCTCACTGACTTGTAAAATTGGCTAGTCAGTAGAATCTGGAGGAGCTGTCTGCTTCTTCAAACACTAAGAATTTTGTAATACAAAACTTTAAGAAACAAGGAAACATGAGACTACCAAAGGAATATAATAATTCTCCAATAACTAACTTCAAAGAAACATATCTGTGAATTGCCTGTCAAATGCAAGGTAAAGTCTTCATTTGTTAATATACTATGCATGGACTATGTAAGAAACCTTACAGGCCTAGAGAGAGTATGATGACTATCAAAAGTTCTGAAAACAAATACTGCCCACTGAGATTATTTTACCAGAAAAGGTGTTCTTCAGAAACAAATGACAGAAAAAGAATTTCCCAGGAAAACAAAATTTGAGGAACCCCTTCACCAATAGACCTGTCTTACAAGAAATGCTAAACAGATTTTATAAATCTGAAACAAAATAACAGTTATTAGTGACATGAAAACTTGGTAAAGGTAAGTACTCATTCATATTTGGATCATTCTGATACTGTAATGATGATGTACAAATGACTTTTAACTGTACTATAAAGGTTAAAAATAAAATCATTAAAATAACTATAGCTACAATAATTTGTTGATTGATATGAAATATACAGGATGAGTATACCCACTCTTGCCACTCTATTCAACATAGAACTGGAAGTCCTAGACAGAGCAATTTGGTAAGTGAAAAAAATAAAAGGCATCTGATTTGGAAAGGATGAAGTAAAATTCTCTTTATTTGCAGATGTCATGATATTATATATAGAAAGCCCTAAAGACTTCAAGGGGGAAAAAACCTGTTAGAATTAATAAGTGAATTCAATAATATTACACAATACAAAGTCAACATAAAAAACTGGTTGCATTTCTACACTTCAAAATGAAAAAATTCAAAAATGAAATTGGTAAAGCAATCCCATTTACGGTATGATAATAAAATTAAATACTTAGAAATAAATTTAACCAAGGAGGTGAAATAACTGTACACTGAAAACTAATATGCATCAATGAAAATACATGAATGAGACAAAAATAAATGGAACGTAAAGATTCAATGCAATCCTATAAAAACTCCAATTGCATATTTTTTTTTTTTACAGAACAGAAAAAAAAAATCTTAAAATTTTAAAGACCCATAAGACCCTGATTAAATAAAGCAGTTTTGAGAAAGAACAACAAAGATGGAAGAATTGTATTTCCTGACTCAAAGAAGAGAGAGCTCAGAAATGAACTGAAACATATATCCTCAACTAAAATTGTCATCAAAGGTCCATATTTATGGACATGGTTATGGGAAAACCAGAGATCTTTGTGCAAGATGATGACATTGAGCTCTTACACCATACACAAAAATAAACTTTAAATAGATCAAATCTTCAGATAAAATCCTCCTTCCCTGTATTTACATACTCACATCTGATGATGGAAAAAGCTGAATATTAGACCCAAACCTTAAATATAAGAATAAAGAGCTCAAGAGAAGATTGATTTTGATATTACCTAATTTTTTTTATTTTTATGATTTATTTTAAAATAACCAGTGCCCTTGAACAAAGAAAGAGGAGAACACAGGGGAAAAAACAAAGTGGAAATCTATGGCTAAGCTTTCCCACAGTAAAGGATTTAGTGTCATGACATACTTCAGGAAAAGGGAATATTATGATTCTTGTTCAGCTCTTCAAATTTAATATAAGATAGCACCCCATCTCCCAGGCTCTGGGGTTCCCTAGAAGCCTAACTTCTGTGGATGCCATATTCCCTCTATAAAACTGCCTCTTGTTAAAAAGATAAGAGCCAACTTTTCTTTGGGGTAAGGCCACTTACCAAGCCAAATGCCCAACCCCACCTCTTCCCTCACTGTGGTTCTTCAAAACTCTCACCCTTTGTCTCAGCAGAGATGAGTTCAGACTGAGCTGGGTCCTCTCCCTGCTGTTGTAGTAGCTTGAATCATCTTCCCTGCCTGTTCAACTTTGTCCTATGAAGCATTAGCTTTGAGTAGAACAAGGATTTTTATACACAAAGTCTTCTCAATATTATTGTACATGAGAAGGCCTAGCACCTCAGATAACATGACTAGCAATATAGACAATTTTGCACTAACACTATAAGCGCTACATTATTGATAAATAATACAGTATTTTTCCTATTTCACTTCAGGGTAAGCTAATGTACTTTAGTATTATGCTGTAAATATTTTCTTAATTATTTCCTAAATAAAGGAGACAACATATGAAATATTGACTTAAAGCTAATTTTTTCTAGTCTCTTTTCCCTAAATGAATCTAGAGGTGTTTATCCCCACACAACACATATTCTAAGTTTTTAATAATTTATACTCTGCTCAGGAGATTTCATTATGAAGGTAATATTAAGAATGTACTTAAGGAAGTGCACTGTTTTCATTTTCATGATTTCTGTGTATTGAAAGTAATTGTTTTGATTTAAAAGACAATCAACCGAACCACTACAACTGTAATTTGATGACAGTGCAGAATAAACATAAGTAGAGGTTGTTTATTTACTGTTTTGATGTATAGTCTTTAATCAACTTGAATATTATTAAAATTTGACTGCAAAACTTCTTTTGTATATCATGAATCATAAGCACATTACCCTGTTAAACAGAGTTAGAAACAAAATTAATCACTAAATTATGGAAGATAGCATCTTAAGAATCCTTATAAAGAAATTAGGTAAAAAGGTCCCTAATATGTAATCATAGTTATTTTACTTATACTTCTCAAGCTAGAAGGACCTCTGGATCTGATTTTCCAAAGATGTAAGGGATAATATTTTCCAACCCTTCTAGATAAATCCCGTGTCCATATTAAAATATTTAAACTTTTATTTTTCAAGAGTCCTTCTTCTGCTTTACGGACATCCTTCTGCTATTTCTTCACATTCTCACATCACAACCCACAAAGAGGTGGAGACTATTGTTTCAACAATTAACAAAACTGCGGCTGAGCCTCCTTCCTCTGAATAATTATTTTATAATCTAGGTTAACAAAGAAAGATACAATACATTACAATGGGAGGGTAATCACATCCCCTTATCATACGATTGTGGTGGTAATATACGCAAGAATATTCTTTCCATGACACGGACCGAAATTGCCTTATTGTATTCAAGACAACAGGATAATAGACACCATTTAAGTAAATTTTTCTTGAATATATTAAAATTTCAAAGAACATAAAAATTCAAACTCTCTATGTAGTATAATAGTAATGGTATAATTTTAATTCAGTATCATTTCAAAAATGGATTATTGTTTCTTTTCTATCTTTTCATTACTATAAAAGCTTGTTTTAATGATATTCAGAGAATTTTGGAATATGTTTTTGAAACTATCCTTATCCTTTCTCATACATTTTATTTCTCCATCATTTTTAAGTGCTAGTAATATAAATTAGTTTTTCTAAGAGCATTTTTGTTTTAAAGCAGCATAAAAATTCCTAAAAGTGTATGCTAAGAATTAGAAAAAAAAAACTATTCAATTAACATTATCAACCATAAAAGGAATAAAAGCAATAAAAGAAGAGAAATGTACATCAGATCCAGATAAAACTAAGCACTGTATATTTTCTAACACCCATCAAGTATGTATGATACCTTTGGAGCATTGTTTTCAAGTAGACTAAGAGCAAATAAGCATTAAATAACTGTGCACAGATTAATTTAGATTAATACTAATATTCCTGATTTAAATGTTTCTTGGCAATGCAATGTTTCAAATAACTAGCATCTGATACTAAAAGCTTTATAGCTGCAATTTTTAATGTAATAATTTTTTAAAAAAATAAAGCATGAAGGATCCAACAAGATGAAAAATGGCTGTATTTTTCTGAAAAATGTCTTTGATATTGAGGTTTAATCAGAAGGGAAACAAACAAATAAACAACAACAAAAAATCAGACAATGTATAGCCTCAGAAAGAATTGCAGCTCTAATATATAGAGGTTCTTAAATTATTTTTACTACTAAGGTTACAGTGATCATTTATTTCCATAAAATGCCCTGATGCTCAACATATAACCTTAGATGCCTTTAAGAACAAACTAGACGGAACTGATATATAAGGGCAGGTTGTTGCTTTGGATAAGTTTATGCAAGGGGTTGGGGGAAAATGAGACAACAAACAATGTAATAGGTGAACTAGAGAAGCTGAGATGAATGGTAAATTTTAGTGAGGGTCTGTAGTCTATATGAACAAATATCAATCAGTATTTATATGAAAATCACGAGAAGCCTTTATCTTGAAAGTATTTTTTAGACATAATAACATGCAATTCTGAGAATAATTGAGAAATTAAATTTGCTGAATGCAAATTTTGGGAATGTTTGTATTTTACCCTTATCCATGACCCTAAAATTAATAAATTATACCTGCCTTATTAATTATGAAAAAGCTATCTGGACATGAAAAATAATTATTTTTCATTAAAAACTTTTAATATCAAAAAGAAAAATCTATTTGAAATAAAAACTATATTTAAGGTGCCCAAGAATTTACAAGATTGTTTTTGATATAATGACATATAGCGTTTCATTTGCTTCATATTAATTTTCATTTGAAAATTCCAAATAAATTTTTCATCAATGTTAAAACCAGAAGTGACTTCCATTATCATAAAATTGTGTCTCTGATTTTGTGTAAATATGATGTTAGAAATGTCAAGTGTCTACTCAACATAATACTAACAGCAAATGTTTGACTAAAATTAAGGTAGCTTTTTTATTCTTTAAAGAATCTTGTCTTTTCAATGTTCCATTACCTCTGGACTCTATGTGCAGGACAAAGTTTACAATCCTACACTCAATGTTATGGTCAAGAAAACCAAAACTAAAAAAGCATTTTAATTTTACTAGTGCCTAAGCCATTCTCACCTATTGCTTGGGTTACTAAAATAGTCTCCTAATTTGTCTTCCTGCTCCAACCCCAAAGCTCACATTCTCTTCTCTGTTTAGCACACAAAAGGTTGATGTCTTCAAAATATGAATCAAACCACAATTGACACCTGCTTGTAATTATCTAAGGTTCTCATTCCATTTCAATAAAATACAAATTTCTTTTCACAGCCTAGAAGATGCTACATAGTCTGGTCTTGAAATAATTCGTTGAACACATCTCCCAGCATTGCAGCAGCTGAGTAGGTAGCACCTACTCTGTTCCCAGGCCATTACACTTATCTATCATTCTGATTGCTAGAAATTCTATGAGGCAGGTGCACTAGTATTCCCAAATGACAGATTAAAACACAGAGGCTACAGGTCAGTCAACTGCCCAACATTATGTAATGGTGGGACCAGGATTGAACTACAACCTCTGATTCCATACTTCATGCTTAAGACTTGGTGCTCCAGCTATTTTCCTGGCTTCTGCTTTTGTAGCCAGATAGGATCTTTGTTTTCATCAGTATCCAAGATCTTGGTTCTATCTGAGCCTTTCAAATCGTTTTTTCCCTTTACCCAGAATCTTTTTCTCCCAGGTCTTTGAATGCCTTTGTTTCACACATTTTTCTAAACTGTGCTCAAATATTTTTTACTGTAGGCTTCAGTGATCATCTGACTAGGCTATATCCCCCACCCATTCATAACTGCTGACCTGGACTCCAATTATATATTCACTAATCCTATTCCAGTATTTTCTGTTTACTCAGTTCCTAAGCACTTCCTGAAATCCTATTGTTCCTTCATTTATATGTTTCTCTACATCCCTTACTAGAATATACTTTAAAGATATCAGGCCTTTTGTCTATTCATTGTTCATTGTTTATTCTAAAACTGTTATAAGAGGTATTCAGTACAGAGATCTTTAATTAATTCTCATAAATAATTTTTATATTCATAATAACTTCTAGAGAAATTCTAGATATACTTTAGGAACTGATGGAAAGATAATGAAAGATTATGATTATAGAATATTATGCATGTTTTATTCTAATTGTATTTGTTCTTTAAATCATCCACTTAGGTCAATATTTATTCAATAATCATAAAATTTAATTTACCACCTATATTTTAACAAAATAATTTCTATGTTCATTCATTCTGTAACATTTTCTTTTATTCATGGATTCTTTACAGAATATAGCAAGATAGAGATAAAAAGGTGCTCCTGATTTAATGAGAATTTGTTTTGTCCTAAACATGGTGCTCATTTAGAAGGGACAGAAAATGTGTGATTTAAATAAATTGCATTCATGTAAAATTTTAAAATATAATTGCAAGGATTAAAGAAAAATAGGGAGGTGAATGTGTAAAGAATTGAAAAAATAAAACAATTTTGTACTTTTTCATTGCTCTGATTCTTACATCAAGAAACACAATAGGTCTAATGAAACCTTGTATTCTATCAGCTTCATAGTGGATTATCCTAGAGCTTTGGGACTACAGAAGAGAAAATAAAATTTATAAGGAAGTATCTGTGTTAGAAATGCCATCTGTGAGTTGAAATTGGATTTCAGGACCATGGCTTAGGGTTCTTTGATTTCAGTAGATTTATGGATTCAGTATCTGTAAACCAACATACCAAGTCTACTTAATAAGTTAACTTAAATTGAGATTCTAAAAAAGGACAGTAAATATCATCTTATTGGTATCACTGTGACTTTGTGAAATGGAAATCAAGATTGGAAAAATGGCAATGTGCAGTGGGTATTCTACAGTTGAAATAAATATTCATTTTGAGAGGAAAGGCAGAGTGAAAAGTGTCATTCTTTAAAGCATGTGTCTTCATGGAAAAACATAAATGTGAGCGTGGAAATTTGCTGATAACTCAAGGAGAATAAGACTGTAATGATATATATGAGATTTTATACAGATGAGAAAAAGATGATTTTATAGAATGCAGTATTTTCATGAAGTTATTTTTAAAAGCTTTATTAAACTATTCATTTGAAAAATACACAGTGTGAGAAATTATTGAATTTAGTAATTATCAATTTATTTTGAACATATATTTTTCTTTGAGAAATCAAATAATAAGTCAGGGTAACTTTTTGCCCATTATTAATTCTGACTTGGCAAAAAGAAAAAAAAAATGTGTGCATGTGCAAATACATGTCTGTATGTGTGTGTGTGTGTGTGTGTGTGTTTTCAGTGCAAAAGAAGTGATGGGCCACTTGGAAGAATCCAACATTTTTATATTAAAATTCTTGAAAATCTTGAAAGAAAATGTTAACTGTATTATGATGTATATATCCCATGTAGTACTCACTAAAAGTTATTTTTTTTAATTATTTTAAAAATTTCAGAGAAATTTTTCTGTCTTTTCTGAAAAGACAGATGTTAAGCATTCTCCTAAACAGACCCTACAATAAATCCCTCCTATGTGTAGTCACAGAGAAAGGATCAGTGAGAAAACAACTGAGAAATGAATGTGTAGTTTCTTTAACATCATTGTATCATTAGCTTGTGGAAGTTGATTCTAGTATCTGTTTCTGAATAACAAACCACTCCAAAATTCAATGCTTCCAACAATTTTGTTCACTTACTGCATGAATCTGCAATGTAGGAAATACTTATAAAACAGCTTGTGTGGCATCAGCTGGTGTTGGGTAAGGCTAGGGCTGGAAACACCTTTACCTTGACCTTCACTATCTCAGTCCCTCTGGCTGTCAGCTGGAACTGCAGTTGGAGATGGTCCTGGGATGCCAACATGGGGGCTTTCTTTGTGAATGCTTGATTTGTACATAACATGGTAACTGCATTTCATAGATGATCCCTCCTGCATTAGCAGACTTGGCAAAAACTGCAGGACCTCCCATGACCTGGCAGATGATCTACCCTACTGCTTCTACATCCGATTGTTGCCTAGAATTGAGTTGCCAGCCCCATTTCTTCTTCAGTGGAAAAATAAAATGAGACAAGTTCTTTTGATAGGAAGACTACCAAAGAAGACACAGAAGAGTTTCAAATCCATCACAGACACTGTGAAATTTTATACAACAATGAAATTGGTTTTGCATTGTCTGATTATCTTGCTCACAGAATATATTTTTTGTCAGATGCCATTAATTGCTATTTGTAAATTTACCATTCTGGAAATACCAGAAAGACACTGCTCTAGAGGAAAATCCTCTTTCAAATACATAGCATTAGTCTGAGTTATTTGAGATCTTAAAGAATGGAGTGGCCTATGGCACATTACTAGGAAAATTATAATCACACCAAAAGGAAAATCTATGCCTACTTTTTTTCAATCCCAATAACAACTAGCTATGCAAAGTTTGTTCTTTTCTTTACCTTTGTTTTTCAAGTTACAATCCACTCATCTTTGATCCATTAAGAAACCTTTGGTATAGTTCAGCAAAAGAGACCAGACAAACATGTAACTACCACTATGGTTTTAAGAAGAAAATAAAATTTATTAGGTAAAACATAGAATCAAAGAATTGTTAAATCATTTGTGGGATTTTCCCTCTTTGACTATTATACAAATTGATATATCTAGGCCAAAGATAGCTGCATTTGATACACTATTGAAAGAATGATAGAAAGGAGATATTGCCCCGGAACCATTTCACATCTTTCTAGAAAAAGTAGTGCATACTTATATCTCAAAGAACTCATTGACTGTCCAGGAAACACTGTTCCTTCTTTCTTGGTACTTTGATTGTATTTTGAACAATTTCCCACATCCTCAGTGGATCATTTCCTATCTATTCTTGCTCCTATCTTTATCTTCAAATTATATATTGAATTTTGGTATTTCAAGACTATCATATTTAAATAAAAATGGAATATCTAGAATACACATCTGCTGCTTCCTATTAAAACCATTTTGCTTAAAAAGTAATGCATATTTTGTAGCTCTTTCTTCTTATGTTATAATTGCTACAATCTTAAATCTTCATTCACCACTCAGTGGACTTTTTTCTTCCTAAGTCACCAAAACTGTGCTAGTTGGGAAATTCAGTGGCTCATTTCAGAGCTTTTCATTAGCGCTCTTTTCATTTATGTTTGACATGGTGAACCACACTTCTTTCTTCTCTCTTGCCCTCTCTAATGTTCAGTTGTCACCAATCTCCTAGTTTCTACATACAGTATAACCAAAATCTGTCCTATTGCAAATTTAACATCTCAAGAAAACATATTTTAATAGTTCCAACTGTCCCAAGAATAATAGCTCCTGAAAACTAGGGCTTTTTGATAACTTTTTTTATCAATCATTTCCTAAATGTCACCAAGAATAAATATTTTGGTCAACTTTTTCATTGGCTGCAATCCAAATACCTGACAAGAACAATTTCAGAGGAGGAAAGTTTATTTGGCACTTACTGTTCCAGAGGTCTCAGTCCATAGACAGCTGGATTCATTGCTCTGGGTCCAAAGTGGGACAGAACATCATGGTAGAAGAGTGTGGTGGAGGAAAGCAGGCCAGGCATGGCCACCAGGAAGCATAGAGAGAGCCCTTAGTCTCCAGGGACAAAATATAGACCCCAAAGGCAATGTAGAGTTGATTGCTATATAAACAGAATTATTTACTTAAGCACACTAATGGCAATATAAGTAAATATAAGTAAAATCTTTGTAGATGATTTAGGAAACAGAATAAAAACACTTTCTACAACTTAGAATGGGTCTATTCTTCTTATGCAAATGATATGCCATTTTGTTAAAATGGTATTTTATATTACTACCCACATAGAAAAAGAAAAGGAATGATAAATCTTCTAAATGGAACTCTTGAAACAGTTAAAGCTGTCTCAATTTTCTATTATACGCCCCAAATCAACATCAATAAGTCAGCAAAAATCTGTTATCATTTTACAAAAGAATTTCCCAACAAACCTAATATCTCTTGAAGACCTAAAAGCACATAATAGAGAATTTCCTCACTGGAAACAAACTTTTTCCCATGTTCTGTTTCCCAGTATGTCCCCAATATCCTGAACAGTATAGGACACATAACAAATATTTGTTCAACCACAAAATCTGGTTTGAATATACACTGACATCCAAATTGGAGACCATCTACTCACCATTTTCAGTAGATAAATATATACACACATATACATATAGATAAGTGTATATATATATATATATATATATATATATATATATATATATATATATAACCTTATCTTCCTATTATCTGTAAAACCATCTCCCTGATACCACATTTATATACATCCACAGGAACTGAAATGGCCAATATTTTCAGTCTGTCACAGGAATATTTGAGACTTAATAGAAATATATTGCATTTAGCTTTTTAAGAACCAGAATAACTTTCTTAAGACATTAAAGCATTTTCTCACTCACAAAGAGATTTGATATAAAAGAATATTTTGGAGGAATGAGGCAGTGTTAATTAGTGAGCTACAAGAATATAGGTTCACAGCATTTTAGTGATGCCCCAACCTATGGGTAAAGCTCCTTCTGGGAATGATGATTGGCATCTGTGAATAACCATTGTGCAGAAACATATTTGTGCTTCTTTTGTTCTTTTTTTTTTCTGTTGTTAGAGGTTTAATACGCATCCTAAAATGAGAACATGAGGAGCAATTGCCTCCCTAGGTACACTAAACTCACTGTTCCATGAATACATCAAGCAGCCAGTTGCCACAGGTCCTTTGCTTTTGCTCCTATCTCTGTGTTATGGTTTAGATATGAGGTGTCCTCCCAAAGCTCATGTTAGACAATAAAAGAATTTTCAGAGGTGATGTGATTAGGTTTTCAGAGCCTTAACCTAACCAGTGGATTAATCCAATGATAAGAATTAACTATGTAGTAATGGTAGGCACATAGGGTATGGCTGGTCACTGAGGATGTGCCTTTGGGGTTTCTATTTTGTCACTGGTGAGCAGAGCTCTCTTTCTGCTTCCTGGTGTTCATATCCTGAGCAGCTTTCATCCACCACACTCTTCTGCCAAGACATTCTGCCTCAGCTCAGGACCAGAGCTATCGAGTCAGCCAGCCATGAACTGAACCTCTGAAAGTGTGAGCCCCAAATAAACTTTATCTTCTCTACATTGTTCTTGTCAATTCTTCTGGTCACAGCAATGAAAAAGTTGACTAAAATACTCTGGAATGTCTTCTTCCTCCAGTGCTCATTCAGCCCACTCTGTAAATTTATCTAGATCTGTGGTCAAATATTTTAATATTTCCAGAATATTTTTATAATTCCCTAATATTTTATAATATCTTCCCTAATCAACAAATCTCTCCTCTCCCTTTGCTTCATTTTTCTTCACAGTACTTGCTAAGTGTTATGACTACAAAAATATGAATGCAGTCATTTGTTTTGTTTGTTTTATTTTCCAACATTAGAATGTAAGATCCCAAAGAGTAGAAACTATGCAAGTTATTGTTGTTACCTCCTGAATAGTAATGAGCATATATTAGGTGTTTAATACTTATTTTCAAATTAAAAAAATAATGAATGAGAGCAATAAATTTGTTTTTGGGAAATTGGTAAGGCATATTTTATTAAGAAAGTCAGTGGGTTAGTCTTCATCAAATTAGGACACTTTTTTTTTTTTTTTTTTTTAAGAAGTAACATCTTATTAGATCTTATCCCAGTAACCGTAGCCAATTGCTTGGTTCCCTTTTATATCTTTTGGAAGGCCATATCAGGTATTGGGTCTAAAAAGGGTCTTTCTTGGGTAAAAGAAGGAGAATTTTTCCAAAACTTCTTGGTTAAAAAATGTGTCTTGCACTGGTCAATGTCCCTACTGGGCATCACTACACTTAATGTTTTGTGTTGTGTATCAGTATGTCTTTACTTTGTCACTGGAGAAGCCATATCCTCTCTGCAGGTCCACTCTGGTCAATGCAACTGCAATAGTCTCTTTGTCTATTAGCCTCACCAATATAGGGTTTCTCAATCTATGGCAATAATGACAGCAGAGCAGTGGGCTGGCTGCTTGGTCATGTTGGACTTGCTAAGGAATCAAAACAAAATGTTTTAAGTTCTCATTATCTTTGGGTGAAGAAAATGTAACTTTGTTCTTGCAACCTCTCATTATGATCAATTAGAAAATAGAGTAACAATTAAAGAAAAACTTCTGAACGGTTTATTTGCCCATTTATTGACTGAATTATTTGTTTTACTAATGTTGAGGTTTTTGGTTCTTCATAATTCTGGAAGTATGAGTGATCTGATCCTATCCAAACAATGAACAGATTTTTATTTTAATTATTATGCTATGCAGTCCAAGTGTTCTTAACAGATTAAAAGCATCTGCTAGACTAAACCTTTAAAACAATTTAGAACAGACAGGTATTTAAGTTATGAATTGATCAATTGCATAGACTTGGTCATTAAACATCCATTCGGTAGATACACCATAAGAAATTACTTTTGCCTACTAAGGGAATATTCTGTCCTTGTAACCTAAAATTGGCTTTTAATAAAAAAGGCAATAAGAGGTAAATAGCTTAATATGTTGAATTGAGTTAAGCAAGTGTAATTACACTTGTTTGTTTGAAGCAGAGGGGTAATTAATTACTTCTACTTATTGGCATGAGTTAAGAAGTGGGGAGCATCCACCAGACATTCCAGCCCAAAATGCTTATTATCACTATTCATAGAGCAAAAGTCCCATTAACACAGGAAATGAATAGTGTATTCATCTATTACATAATAGGTGATTAAAATATTCCTTCTGGTCAAAAAAATATTCATTGCCCAAATAACCACCTGTCTCCTGCTCATTTTAACCATCTAAATATTTTTTTCTCCTTTCACTGCTATATTCAAGTCCCTTGTGCAAATGCATATATACATGTATATATGAAGATCACACACACACACACATATATATAATTTATGTATTATATGCATTTAATTTGTTGTTTTATATATGCATATGTGTTTTATATATTTATATGTATGTTCATTTACACATGTTGATTTTCCATGTATATTTGTATACACATACATACACATATACAGGTACATGCATGTATGCATTACATATATCACTTCTTTATACTATCTATGAGTTTATGTCATGTATTTATACATATATATTTCCTTTGGACTTTGTAAATTAAAATAAATGACAATTGTTATTTAATTTTGCATTGCACATTCTTTAATATTGGTATGCCTTCTGTTATTACCCAAAGACTCTTCTTAGAGATATTTTTCAATATTGGTAGTATTTTTTCAATATAAGCATATTATATTGCTCAAAGACAAACTATATCTAATAAAATGCTAGTGGTACAATTGAAATTACCTTAAAACTGAAAAAAAAGAATCTAGATGGATAATGTAAGCAGATTAATGAGGGCCTTTAAATTCTACCTGTGCACTGCTGATTACATAACTACTGACTGGAAAAATGTTATTGGAAAATCTTGGGCTCTGGACTCTGATGAAACTGAATCTGAAACATGATACACCATATACTAGTGGTAACACAAACAAATCATGGAGACTTTAATTTCTTCAACTAAAACAGGTATTTATAGGATCACAGGTATAATTTGGGCTTAGAAAGAGCTAATTATATACTATGTAGTAGACATAATGCATTTATTATGCCCTTTAAAGATTTGTGGTGCTATCAACTATTTATATGTAACCTATATTTGAATTTAATTACTTCTTTTGACATTTTCTCTTCACGAAATCCTAAGCCATTCTCTTCTGCAAACTTTACCTTCCCTCTTCTGCAGATAAACAATGTGAGGATTGTGAGGTATGTCCCTGGCCCAGAGAAATCAATCTGATTACACAAGTATGTTAAGTGAGACTTTGCCTCTTGTAAAATTTTGGCAAAGTCCTCACAGATGCAGAAAGGTAAAGTGAGTGTTATAGTACCTATGTGGGACTAGGTAAAATATTTTGAAACTGGTTTGTGACCCTTAATTTATTACCCAACTCAGGAACATAAATGAGATTTGTTTGAGAGTTGTAGAAATTGGAGAGGGTGAATTTATTTCAGAGGAATTGCCAGTTTGCAATGCTTGTGAAGATAAACCTTTATCACTGTAAGCTATGTGAGAGAAAGTTCAAGATAACTATTTGTGGACTTTGGTATGTGTGCTTCAGAAATGGAATAGTTCAGGGAATGATATCTGACTCACCAACGAAAGGTCTAGCTTGGCATCTGCTTTGCAACTGGAGATTTATAAAGGATGCATACGAATTCAACGGACCAGATGGGGACCCTGGAAAATGAAGTCCACTATGGGCCATTTCGAAAAGGACTTCACATTAAGAGGGCCTTGTTTCAGAGGCAAGGTGATAGAAGCAGAGCAATGTTGGCACATATATATTCAGTTATGGAAACAAGAGTTCAGGTTGTATACATTAGGGAGAAAGGGCACTTTCTGTAGCAGACTGAAATTGGATGGTTCTATGTTTCTACATATGATAGGGAGAAGAAATAGATTACATACATCTCTATTCCCAGGTTCCCAGGAAGAAGTAAGATCAAGCTAAGGGTATAGGGAGGATGTACTCAACTGAGGAGTATAAGGGGTTTATTGTGTATAGGACTGGATTATCTAATGTCTGAAAAAGATATAATGTACATATGTAATAATATATATGTATATATATATGCATATATATACACATGTATATATTTACTGTGACTGTGCATATATACATTTCTTTTCAAGAATGCTGGGTAAAGACATTTTTCATTTTGACTCCTAATGAATATAATTCATTCAATAAATATTCCCATAAACATAGGTGCCTTGTAACCTTTTAGTTGAATGGATTTAGCTGAGTTCTCTCTCCTTTAGAAATGGCTAAACCATATTTCAAGTTAGCTAGGATTCTATAAACATGATGTTGAGAAAGATCCATGGACACAAACTGCATTTATGGTAGACACAGATATACCACCCAGATCCTTTTTTAAAAAAATATTTATTTATTTACTTTAGTTGTACACAATGCAATGCTTTTATGTTTACATGGTGCTGAGGATTGAACCCGGGCTGCGCACGTGCGAGGCGAGCGCTCTGCCGCTGAGCCACAACCCCAGCCCAGACCCAGATCCTTTTTTAAGGAAGGATGTACTGCCTATCTGTGAAAAATAATCAAGAGACACCTACCTACTTTGTGGTTCCCAGGGAAGAATGAATCTTGAACTTGTATCAGAACAAGGTGGGGGTAAAAAGGAACCCAGATATTTGGGCCTAACATAGAATAATATGAAGGCAGTATGCATTCTTGAACTCTCCATCATGTTAACAAAAATCAATCAAGTTCCACATTGCTGTTCGTCTTCTTCCTTTACTTATCCTGCTTGTTTCCCTTCTTTATACAGTTATTAATTATTAACATTGCACATCCACATCTGTCTCAGCACATGCTTCTGAAAAATACAGCTCTAAAACATATAAGATGGGGTTTTGAAACTATATATTCATTTTCTGACTGCCAATGTGGACCCCATCAATGATGGTGGATGAAATACAGATCGATACAAATAAAAGGTGATATTTCAGTTGTAAAATATGCACCAGAGTGACTATAAACTAATGCAGACTCATCCAAACAGTAGTTGCCAGTTTAGCTGTTATGCCAGCTCTGATATTTTAGCTATAGTGATTTATATAACCTCAGGTATGTGGTATGCAGCCATTGATTTGGTGAATAAATTATTTTCTATTCTAATTAGTAAATATAATAAGAAACACTTAAGATTCAGATGAAATGAAAAAAAATACTTCTGGTTATCCCCTCAATAAAATTCTCTACCTAGTGACATAATATAGTCCAAGGAAACGGGGACAATCCCAGAATCCTGCACAGCATAACATCAACCCATTGTAGATGATATTCTAGTGAATGGACAAGATGACCAAGAGATAGCTAGAGGTATTGGTAAGAAACATGAGCTCCAGGGAGTGAGCACAAGTACATGGTTTGAATATTCTACAGATTCATGACCTGAATATTCCAGATACATGACCTGGCTCCGTCTAAAATTTTAGGAGTTTAAGAGTCCAGTGGTCAGAGGTATGGGTAAAATTACCGCTAAAAACTAATTATTAGATTTTGGACCTCCTACCATGAAAAAGGAAGCACATTGCTTGAAGGGATTCTGAGTTCTGAATGCAACATATTCCACATTTAGGAATGCAGCAATGACCCAGTTACAGAGCAACATGAAAGGCTTTCTGCTCTGAGTGGAGTACAGAGCAGGAAAGGACTCTGCAGCAGGCATGAGCTGTGTTCTAAGAAGCACTGCCGCATCATCAGTCATATGAATCAGCACATGCAGGATTGGAATTAGTAAAAGAGAATGATTTTAGGAAGAGAAAACCTGCCTCACTTTTTAAAATCAGAAACCTTCATCATTCAAGAGAAATATTGGAAAGTTTTACTTTGACCTCAAACTTATTTGAATCATGCTTTACAAGATGCCCAGAAAGTGGGGAGAATCCTTACTGCTCCAACATACAGTGTCTATTAGCCCAATAGACCTAGTTACCTGAGAAATTCATGGACTGAACAGGTGGTAGTTTGAAACAAAGCAGCACTAGATATAACATTGCCCTTTTGAAGCACTGTCCTTTTGGAAGAAGACTACTACATTTACATTCCTATAAACTTTTCTGATTTTAACTGCTACCAAAAAGATACAAGAATTGAATAAAGAAATTATGAAATTAGATAATCAGCTAATGTCCACACACCTAATTCTAATACTTCATTGCTTTTTAAAATATTTATATTAATTCCTATCCATTATACATGATTCTAGAATTCATTGTGACATAATTATAAAAGCATGGAATATAATTTGCTCTAATAATATAATTTAATTCAGTGCCCAGAACTTCCCCTTTTCCTCCCCTTTTCCTCCACCCTATTCCCTTCCATCTACTCTACTGATCTTTCTGCTGTTTACTTTTTCTTAAATTAGTGCCTTGTGAATATACATAAAGGTAAGATTCACTGTGGTATATTCATATACATAGATGGAAAAAGTTAGGTCGGATTCATTCCACTGTTGTTCTTCCTCTTTCCAAATCCCACTCCCTCCCCCTCAATCTCCTTCATCTACTTCACTGATATCTCTTCTATTTTGACAGAATAACCCCTTCTCCCCCACCGCCCCTCTCTTTCTCCCTTCCTTACTTCTTCCTGCTTTTTCTTTTTCCTTCCTTTCTTCCTCCCTTCCTTCCTTTCTTTCCACCTTATTTTGGACTAGTTTTGCATATCAGAGAAAACATTTGTCCTTTGACTTTCAGGATCTGGCTTATTTTATTTAGCATAATGGTTTCCTCCAGTTCCAGCCATTTACCAGCAAATGTCATAACTTCCTTCTTCTTTATGGCTAAGTAATACTCCCTTGGGTGCATATGTGTGTGTATGCACGTGTGTGTGTGTGTGTGTGTGTGTGTGTGTGTGTGTGTGTGTGTGTGTGTATCACATTGGCTTTATTTATTCATCTGTTGACAGGAACCTATTGGTTCCATAGCTTGGCTATTGTGTTTTGCTGCTACAAGAATTGACGTGGCTACATCTCTGTTGTATGCTCATTTTAGATCTTTGGGATATATATACCAAGAAGTGGGATAGCTGGGTCATATGGTGGTTCTGTTCATAGTTTTTTAAGGATCTCCATAATTCTTTCCAGAGTGGTTGAACTAATTTGTACTCCCACCAACAATGAATAGGTGTAACTTTTTCCCCCATATCCTCACCAACATTTAATATTATTTGGACTCTTGATAACTGTCATTCTGACTGGAATGAGAAGAAATGTAAATGTAGTTTTAATTTGCATTTTACTGATTGCTAGAAATGTTGAGCATTTTTTCATATATTTTTTGGCCATTTGTTTTTCTTCTTTTGAGAATTGTCTGTTTAGTCATTTTACCTATTTATTACTCGTACTATTTGTTGTTTTGGTGTTAAGTTTTCTGACCTCGCTGGGCGCAGTGGCGCATGCCTGTAATCCCAGCACTTGGGAGGCTGAGGCAGGAGGATCGCGAGTTCAAAGCCAGCCTCAGCAATGGCGAGGCACTTAGCAACTCAGTGAGACCCTGTCTCTAATAAAATACGAAAAAGGGCTGGGGATGTGGCCCAGTGGTTGAATGCCCCTGAGTTCAATCCCCAGTACCAAAGGAAAACAAAAAAAGTTTTCTGACCTCTTTATACATTCTGGATATTAACACATTTATACATTCTGGATATTAATGCTGTAATCTCAGAGCATTAATATCCAAAGATCTTTTATGATTCTGTAGGCATTTTTTCACATTCTTCATTGTTCCCTATGCTGAGAAAAAAATTTTATTTGATGCCATCCCACTTTTTGTTTGGGGGTTTTATTTTTTTTTTAGGAGATACGTTGAGGAAATCAAAGTCTGTGCCAATAAGTTGGAGTGTTGGTTTTATTAATTTCTCTAGCAATTTCAGTGTTTCTGGTCTATTTCCTAGATCTTTGATCCACTTTGAGTTGACTTTTGTGAATGACAAGTGATAGAGTCAAGTTTTATTCATCTAAATGTGAATAGCTAGTTTTCCCAGCATTGTTTGTTAAAAAGAGGCTATCTTTCTGCAATGTATATTTTTGGAATCTTTGTCTGTATCTATGTGAGTTTGTCTCTGTGTCTTCTGTTTCATTGGTCTTCATTTCTGTTTTTTTTGGTGACAGTACCATATTGTTTTGTTACTATAGCTCTGTAGTATAATTTGAAGTCTAGTTTTGTGAAGGATACCATTTATATTCAATGTTATTATAAAAAGATAATTTTTATTTCCTGCCATTTTGACTTATTTATAATGCTTAATTAGATTTGGTTCTCCTTTAAATTGACTATTCTTCTAGTGCAATTCATTCATATGCTGTTTTTCATTTCTTCTTCATGAAATATTTCATTGAGTATGTTTTTTAGTGTAGGCTTTGTGGTTATATATTCCCTTAAGTTTTGCTTATCATGGAAGGTCTTTATGTCCACCTCAACTCTGAAGGATAATTCTGTGTATAGTAATATTGGTTGGCACCCTTTGTCTTTCAGAGCTTTGTATATAGTATTTCAAGCTGTTCAGTCTTTTAGAGTCTAGGTTGAGAAATCAGTTGAAATCCAAATTGGCTTGCCTCAATATGTGACCTGCTCTTTTTCTCTTGTGGCTTTTAAAATTCTATTCTTATTCTATATATTAGGCATTTTCATCTCAGAGAATCTCATTTGGTCTTTCCTGTTTGAGGTTCTAAATGCCTCTTGTTTTTGAATTTCTATCTCTTTCCTAACTTTGGAAAATTCTCTAACATTTCCTTAAAATATTGTTTATTCTTTTAGTTTGTATTTTGAATGCTTCTTCTACTCCAGTGATTCTTTTGTTTTAAATTATTTTTTATTCTAAGATGTTATAAATGACAGCAGAATGCATTACATTTCATATTACACATATAGAGCACTTTTTAAAAAATCTCTGGTTGTATGCAAAGTATATTCACACCATTCATGACTTCATACATGCACTTAGGGTAATGATATCCATTTCATTCTACCAGCTTTTTTTTTCCTTCACCCTTTTGCCACCTCCCTCCCCCTCCTTCCCCATTGGCCATTCTAGTATTCCTCTAATCCTCCTATATTCCCCATCCCAACCCGACTGTGAATTGGCCTCCTTATATCAGAGAAAACATTTGGCATTTGGCTTTTTGGGATTGGCTAACTTCACTTAGCGTTATATTCTCTAACTCCATCCATTTTCCTACAAATGCCATGATTTTATTCTCTCTTATTGCTGAGTAATATTCCATTGTGTGTATATACCACATTTTCTTTATCCATTCATCTACTGAAGGGCATCTAGGTTGGTTCCACAGTTTAGCTATTGTGAATTGTGCTGCTATAAACATTGATGTGGCTGTATCCCTGTAGTATGTTGTTTTCAGGTCTTTTGGGTAAAGACCAAGGAGTGGGATAGCTGGGTCATAAGGTGGTTCCATTCCAAGTTTTCCAAGGTATCTCCATACTGCTTTCCATATTGGCTGCACCATTTTGTAGTCCCACCAACAATGTATGAGTGTGTCTTTTTCTCTACATCCTCTCCAACATTTATTGTTGTTTGTGTTCTTAATAGCTGCCATTCTGACTGGTGTGAGATGAAATCTTAGAGTGGTTTTGATTTGCATTTCTCTAATTGCCAGAGAGGTTGAGCATTTTTTCATGTATTTATTGATTGATTGTATATCTTTTTCTGAGAAGTGTCTGTTCAGTTCCTTGGCCCATTTATTAATTGGGTTATTTTTTTTTTTTGGTGTTATGATTTTTGAGTTCTTTATATATTCTAGAGATTAGTGCTCTATCTGACGTGCATGTGGTAAAATTTTGTTCCCCATTAGTAGGCTCTCTGGTCACCTCACTGATTGTTTCTTTTGCTGAGAAGAAGCTTTGTAATTTGAGTCTTCCAGTGATTCTTAAATTTGGTCTCTGGATGTTATCCCAGATATCTTGAATAATCTGGTCATGGTCTCTTAACATCTTTTCTTTATGGTTAATATTATTTTTAAGATTATATACTTTGTTGTCAAGGCCTAAACATATGTGTTCAAAAATAATCTCTTGGTGATGCTTTGAATTTTTTATTTGTTTTATTGTATCTTTCATTTTCAGGATTTCCACTTTGTTCTTTTTTCAGAATCTCTCTCTCTCTCTCTCTTTATTGAAATGATCTTTAACTTCCTGTATTTTCTCTCTAATTTCATTGCTTACATCTTTTTAGC
Organism: Tamias sibiricus; assembly: GCA_025594165.1. Lineage (NCBI taxonomy): Eukaryota > Metazoa > Chordata > Mammalia > Rodentia > Sciuridae > Tamias > Tamias sibiricus. Next base: position 30,791,353 of record CM046661.1, read on the forward strand.
TCATTGAACATTTTGACTATGAACTTTATAAATTCTTTGTCTATAATTTTCTGCATTGTTGTGTTAATGGAGTCAGTTGTTCTAATGTTATTAACTGTTTGGGGTGGTTTATTCCATTGCTTTTTCATATTACTTGTATGTTGGATACATATATTGGGATGGATATCACTTCTTCTTTTAAGCAAGAGAATATTTAAGAAGTTTCTTTCTCTTATGAGCTCTGGGCTCAGTGAATATCCAAGTATTGATACGTTAACTCAGGGTGTGGCCTCTGCTATTCCCAGTATCATCACCACTTTGAGAGAAGACACTGAACCCTATGAACTACAATCACTTCCAAGAAAATTCACATGCTATTCAACCTTATGAAAGTGAAAAACTTGTTGATAATGTTCTTCCACAATTCCTTTAATCCACATATTAACTTGTAGTAAATTTATGGAATATGTGAAAATATTAGTTATTAAATATAGTACATTTGCTATAACACTGGATAGGGATGAAAGGCAGAAGAGAAAAAAAAACAGGCAAAAGGGAAAAAGAACAAAAGATAGAAAAGGATAATATGCACCAAGGTAAAAAGAAAAAAAATATAGATGGGGAGTATTTGTGGCAGTAGCAGATAATGTAAGAGAGGATAGGAGGAACAAGTATAAACCAGAGGTAGAAAGACAAAGAATGAACAATTGATGCTTTAAACCATTAAAAGAAATAAAATAAAGTGGTTTGAGAGCACAGTGTTGGCTATTGGAATAGCAATTATCAAACCGAGATGAAAGGTGATAAATATGATCAAAGGTGACATTAAAGTTATTTATAAATCCAAATACCGAATATTTTCTCTGATATAAGGAGGCTAGTTCACAGTGTTTTTGGTTGGGGGCACATAGGAGGATTAAAGGAACACTAGAATGGTCAAAGGGAAGGGAGGGGAAGGGGGAAGCAAGGGGGGAAGGAGGGGGGAAAATTTTAAAAAAAAAGGTGGTTGAATGAGATGGATATCATTATCCTAAATTCATGATTGAAGACCTGAATGGTACGAATATACTTTGTATACAAACAGTTATATGTAAAAAGATGCTATATATGTGCACTATGAATTGTAATACATACTACTATTATAAATTAAAAAAAGAAAAAAAAGTAAAGGAAAAAAAAAAGAATGAGAGTACCCTTTTAAGCCCATTCTTTTGGTAAAACAACTGCTTCGAAACTTAATAAATTTTAAAAATGTAAAAAAAAAAAAAAAGTTATTTATAGTAAACCATGCCCAGATAAAGAAAATTCTTACTGAGTCTTGGTTTAGATTTCCTCAGAATTTGGGACTTTTCAAAGATTCTTTGGCTCTGGATTCCTCCTGTGCTAGGGCATAGAAGCCACCTCCTTCATTGCTGTACCTCCTACCCACTGGTTTTTGTTTGACAGTCCAGGGGACCTGATACTGACTGGTCAGAGGGTGCCCACTGTCTGTTGGTTACTTCTATCATGTTCAGGAGCTCAGAATACAGGTTTGGGCGATTTCTCTGGTTGCTATGGGTCACTCTTAGGGGGCAGACAGATGAGAATGGTGGAAACACGAGGTCAGAGAATAATTATGTAAAATGAGCCTACTGTGTGTGACCCCCACATGCTTTCTTTACCAGAAAGCAATTTACCCACAACCCTGTCTGGTCTAAGTGGACAGAATATGTCACATTCCTCAGCAAACTGAGGCAGGGGCAAGAATCAGGCTGTCAGTGTGGGTAATGAAGGATGGGGGACAAGAGAGGATGACAAGTGATTACCAAAGAGAGAACAATGGGTTGCTAACAATAAACCTCTGTGATTCTGTTCCTTCTTCCTCTTGGTCTCATATATGTGGAATAAAGAGAAGACAATAATTTAAGAGAGCTTTCTGGAGCCTATAAAAAGGCAAGTCTTACTGGGGGCAGTGGTACATGCCTATAATCCCAGCGGCTCGGAGTCTGAGGCAGGAGGATTGCGAGTTCAAAATCAGCCTCAGCAACAGCAGGGTGCTAAGCAACTCAGTGAGACCTTGTCTCTAAATAAAATACAAAAAAGGGCTGGGTATGTGGCTCAGTGGTTGAGTGTCCCTGAGTTCAATCCCCGGTACTCACCCCACTCCCCAAAAATTGCAAGTTGCACCCTCTCCCATGGGCTCTCGGCTCTGAAGCCCTACTTCTCATCAGAAAAATTTATCACTTTCTTAAATAAAGCTTGCTGTCTATACTTGCCTCCACATTTCTTGGAATTTTAATCTTTAATACTGGGGAACAAGAACTTGCTCCTGACCTCCAGTGGACCAGTATCATCATGTACTCACTCCCTGACAGGATGCATTTCAAAGTGGCATACAGCCTTGTGCTTGTCTGTAAGCACAGGTCCTGTGGTTGTGGATTCTTTGTGGGTGATCTGTGGTACAGAAGCAACCCCTAGACCCCCACTCCCTAGCTCCAGGAGATAGAACTCACCAGAGTACTGTCCCTACTATTGAGTAAAGAGGTTTAGTTGGTTCATCTGGGTTTAACTACCACTGCCTCAGGTTGCGAACCTAGGGTGCTGCTACCTATGCTGACTGTGACTAAGGAAGCATCCATTCAGCTTCCAAACACCAGTTATAGAGGTGAGTCAGTGGCAGGTGCTTTAGCTCTCTACTGTCCTGGACCCAGGGACTTTTCACTTTGACCAACCTCCAATGGCTATGTCGACCAGGGTACTGTCTCTTTAGGCTTCCTTGTACTCAGGCAACTTCCCGCCTTGATCAGCTTCCTGTGGGGTGCTGTCAAGATCCAGACCTTCCCTCTAAGCTGCTGGAGTTCCAGGCAGCTTCCTACCGTGAAGAGCCACCCACCAGCCAGCCATGGCAATGATCCATGCACCTTCCTTTTCCTCTGCCCAGGACCAAACCTACCTTCCCATTTGGATTTCAGCTCTCACTTCCTGTCACTGCGAATTGAGGGCATCCAGGCATCTGCTCCAACTCTGCCCTGGCTCCTGAGGAGGCTGTGCTGAGCTCTGGTCTAAGCTCACACTTCCCAGTCCAGGTAGGCTCCACCCTCTCCCTTAGTTCAGTGGGAGGGGAAAGGGTTTCAGCCCTCATTGTACAAGTTCTTTCTAAATGTACACTTTAAGATATCTCACTGCAGAGGGTACTTCCTCTGGTTTAATTTATTGCTTTCTGGAGGTGAGGAGATGTCATATGATTTAATTATTTTTCAGGTGACTGATCAGATGTGGGCTCCACAAAATGGCTGCTATGCCAGGCTATCCTTGGTTTGGGTTAAACTGCCTGATTTCCTTTATTCACCCAGCTGCTCCCATTGAGTTTTAATTTTGTCTGCTGTTGTTAGAGTGAGCTTATGTGATTTTCTGTTCCTTCTTTCTCTCTCTTTTGCCCCCTCCCCCAACTCCCTCCCTGATTCTGGTTCAGGGCTAGGGAACTCTGCCCTTATTTTCTACTCTGGTCACCAAACTTCAAGTCTCCCCAGGTCTCAGACTATTTAATGTAGGTTCTTCGAACATTTATTCTGTCACCCACTTCTCTAGTCAACTCCTGTTCTTTCACTGCCCCCTTTCTGTGTTGTGGTCAGTGAGCACTGCCTAGATCTGCCCCACCATCTATCTCCAGTCCTGACATTTTTTAACACTGGGGAGAAAGTGTGTTCTCTACGTTTGATCCTGACTCTGTTGACTCTTAACTTAGAAGTAGACCACAAACTCCAAACAGAATCCTCCTGATAATATTTTCTTCACTTCAGTATTCAATGTGTTATCTCCAGAATTATAAATCCATCAGAGGATGAAACAAATAACCACCTTCCAATTTAAGAGAAAAACTAAATATATGCTGCAATTAAAACAAGTGCCACCAGAAACATGATATTTAAATATGACTTTTGGAATAGTGATATGCATCAGGATTGATCATGTCTCCAAATTAAAATGGATTGTATTATAATATTCAAATTATAATAATCCAGACAAGATTGCAGAAGGAAAGCAATGTGAAACCTGAGAATTGGGAAAGTCTCTCTCAATGCGACTGAGTGATAATAGACAATCTGTGCCAATGTTATTTATTTGTGTCTTCCAGGAAAATTTACAAGGGAAATATGAGACTCAGACAGTAAATAATTGTAATGTTCTTTTCTAGAAATCCCTTAAAGATCAATTTATCAAAGACTACAGTAGACTCACTTGCGCAAACTCTTTGCTTATTCAGCGATGAGCTCCCATCAGAACCCGTGTTTTGCCACCTTTGTCTTTCCTAAACTATTATATCACAAACTGGACTCGTTCTATATCAGCACCCCATTAAAAAAAGAAATCACTAAAGCCCAGGTACCAAAGTCCAATAAGTAATCCACATCTGACTTTTGTCTTCTGAAATACTGAGTACTCTGTCCAAGGGATATTTTCCCTAACTACAATGAGTTAAAATATTTCAGAGAGTTCAGTAATATAGTCAATTGACCAAGGATAGGTTTCTGTTACATTCTTTGCCAATCAGAGTTTTTTATGAGAAATTTAGTTTGAAAAACATTGTGACTTCTATACCATTATCTTTTTGAAAGAAATAAAATTAAAAGCTGTTAACTATCATCTATACTATATTATGTGCCATAGGATGAAGAATAAGCAGATCTGAAGTTATAAAAAATAATTCAACAAATAGTTAGAATGTGTAAAAGAGAGTGGAAGAGGGAATTTATTACATTATACCAGACTCATGTTCTAGTCTATTCTTAAATTTTGGCTACTTTTTTATCTTAAGCCTCATGAAAGTTTCCTATATTTGCTTATAAGCATTTCAGTAGGATTGTACTCAATAGGATCCATGAAATCTTAACATATAGGAAAGAGATAGAGCATAAAGAAATTTGACAATCATGCTAATAAACTAGTACCCTATCTGAAAATCAGTAAATGGATTTAAGTGATAAATTGGCAAGCTTTATATATTAAAAGATTCCAGTTTTTAGCATACTACCTATATTGGAAGATAATAATAGATATAGAGAGGTCTACTAATAACCTATTATGATAACCCAAAGAAAAGATATTGGATATCTTGGAATGTATATGATAGTAGAATTAGAGATACACATAAAAGTTCAAAAGGTGTTTTGGAAGGTAAGCTATAAACTTTTCAATATACTTTAATATAATTCAGGGTGTATGTAAAAACAATATAGGAATCAACAATGGTTCCAAAGTTTCTGTTTGAGGCAAAATAATTATTTATCCATAACTAAAAATAGAGTACTAAATGAGAAGCAAATTTTTCCAGTGAGGTGGGATTCTTAAAAATAATGATATTATCACTGGACATGGTGAATGTATTCTGTAGAAGGCAAAACCAAATATCCAGTAAGAGATTGGGTATATAGTTCTGCAAGCCTTGAAGATCTCTTGCACTATATGTGCCTGTTAGATGTATCAGCATCATCATAGTAACCAAACCAAAGAAAATGATAAGATCAGGCAAGGAAGTAGAAGGATCAAAAGAGAGAAGCTGAGAACTAATGTTCAAATCTTCATGAAAAACATTTAAAGATAGTCTAATAAAGAGAAATTTATGGAATGGCCAGAGAAATGGAAAAAGTTAAGAAGTCCATTTACTATGAAAACTAATCTGGGAAAGAATCTATGTGGATAAAAAATAAAACTCAAAAATTGCTAAGTAGTCAAGAAGAGTAAGGACCAAAAAGAATCTCATTTACATGTGGGTAATCAGTGTGATATAGAAGTGAGCAAGGAGATTCTCAGGAAAGTTTCTAGCTAAGTAATATACTTAAATGATTTAACCCACAAATAAAGAAAAGTTACCAAGTTTACTTTTCTTCTCTCTCTCTCCTTTCTTTCTTTCTTTCTTTCTTTCCTTCCTTCTTCTTTCTTTCTTAACTGGGTATTGAACCAAGGGACACTTTCCTACTGAGCTACAATCTTGGCACTTTCTATTTTTTTATTTTGAGACAGGTTCTTGCTAAATTGCTGATGGTCTTTCTAAGTTATTGAGGATGGACTTGACCTTGTGATTCTCCCTCCTGAGCCTCCCAAGTTGCTGAGATTACAGGCATGAGCTTAGTTACCAAGTTACTGAAAATTCGAATACTCAACTAATGAAACAAAATATTTTTAAAAGGTTATTTCTTTTATTTCACCTATTCCATCCTCTTCGTTTCCTTAAATGAGACAAAAATTGCAAAAATTTTAAAAAGAAGACAAACAAAGATGAAAGACTAATAGAGTAGATGAGGGCCAGGAAGAGAAGGAGGAGAGAAAAGGAGAAGAGAGGAAAAAAAAAAAAGAAGGGAATTTTAGGGGGAAAAAAAAGTATATTATTTAGATGATATTCTTCCCTTTCAGGCCATTTGCCTCACTTTATTTAGGATAGCTGAAGGTGATGCTCAGTTGTACACAAATCAAAATGAGGAAGCCAATCATTCAAATCCTGTGTGTATGAGCTATCTTTTCTTTGTTTACTGAAACATTTAATTTATGAAAGACTTTTTCAGAATGCTTATTTTATATTCATGATTTGGAAGATAGTGCTCAATGAAGAATGTCCTGATTTCTGTATCTAATTTTACTTAACCATTTATCCATTTGCTCTTCTTAATGGAGCTTATAATAAACACATGAAAAATGTAATTCGTATTTATTTAAGAAAATGCATTACTCCGACCACCTTCCACAGAAATTTAGTAATAGATATTAAAATTTACTTCTTCCAGATATCTATTATTTACTGCAAAGCACTCCTGATCACAGGTGTAATATCTAAGAATGATTTAGTAGGCTGAGAGCCATGGAAGAAAGTACATTACATTCAGTGTAATGGTGAGGAACTCAAGAGCACGGGTGGGATCTAGGATTTTCCTTTCTCCGGTTTGGTTCATTCAGACTAAATCAAATGAGTGAAACTGTGATAAACATTATCTAAAGTCTAGAGCATAAAGGAAGGAAACAGAGCCTCCATTAAAAACTTAATCATCAAGAACTTTTATTTAAAGCAAACTTTGTGCAATGTGCTATGATGAGAATTAATATAATTTTTGGTGATATGAAAGGCAGCTCTTTTGCAATTATGTGTGATCCATAAACAGATCAGCAGAACCATTAAAAAGTTCTCCCAGCCTGGGATACGTAATTTTTTTTACTGACACTAGTTAAAAGCAACATTTATAAAACATGCCTCTCTCTTTGTTAGTTGTCATTTGTTTAAACAACAATATGCAGTTTCCTTTCTTCTTATAGTTCAGTGATTTTCAAGTAAATTAGTATCTTTTAAAATTTTTTCCATAAAATGCTAAGTAAAATTGACCATCCATATATGGTTTAGGATAGACTGCGTAGATTGCTATAATCTAGATTCTGATGCCAAACACAACACAGTCTTAAGAACCAATATGCCATTCTTGTCAGCTCTGTCTTACAGGTGGATGTTCATCATTGTGATATCTCTAAATTTGGATACTTAATTCTGGAAATAAAAAAAATAGATTTAAAAGGAATTCAGCATTCTGTGACCCAGAAAGTATACCCCTTAAGTATTTAAATTTTATGATAATATGCTTTACTCCATTTATGTTTATATGACCAATCTAGCAACTCTTTATCCATAGTGTAATCCCAGGGACCCTCTTTGATCACCTCTGCTGTTTTAGCACTTATGTAAACAATGTTCTTCTAACCTGCACTAAGTTCCCCATCTTTGTTTGCATGCATTAAACTGTCTAATTTAAATTCATAGTTTTTTATTAAACAGATTAAGCAATGATGTTAGAAAGATATTCTTGGGGACTATTTTTTTCCCCAACTTTTGTTACCTATGAATTTCATTTCTCACTACATCTTATCAAGGCTTGAACCCAGGGGTGCTTAACCATTGTCCTTTTTTAATATTTTACTTAGAGACAGGGTCCCACAGAGTTGCTTAGAGCCTCACTAAATTGCTATGGCTGGCTTTGAACTAGTGATTCCCCTGCCTCAGCCTCCCAAGCCACTGGGATGCACCACCATGCCCTGCCCCTCTTTCCTTATTATATCTTGACTAGAAGTTTATTCTTGACAATGTCTTTCCAGAAGTGTAAAATTCATTCCACTTAAAAAAAAAAAAGAAAGAAAAGAAAAGAAGAAAAAAAAGAGAAACAAAAATTAATTGTCTATTAAATTAATGTTGTAATTATTCTTAGATTAAGTCATAATATAGGGAAGAGGTTCTGAGACTCTAATTTTAAAATACAAAATGCAAAATGCTCCAAATTCTGCAGCTTTCTGCATGCTGACATGACACTGCAATTGGAAAATTCACACTTGACCTCATGTCATAAGCAGTAGTAATATGTTGTATAATATTACCTTCAGACTTTGTGAGAGGCATATATGAGTTTTAAGTAAATTTTGTTTTTGTGTTTGAATCCTATCCCTAATGTATTTCATTTTGTATATGCAAAAATTCCAAAATCCCAAAACATATGAAATTTGAAACACTTCTGCTCTCAATCATTCCAGATAAATTCACAGCCTGTCAGGAATATTAGAAAGAGGGGACAATGGTTGGTTTAAGGACATTTTTTAATATGCTTAGTACTTCTGCATTGAACATTAAGAATCATGTGGACTGCACATTACTGATTTTTCATCCCCATCTTTATCCACAAGCTCTTTTAGTCTACTTGCTTTTAATCATATGCATGCATTCTCACATGCTGATTTTATATCATTATCCACAGCCCTCAAGGTTTATTTTATAGATATGTAAAAGTTTATTGTTTTTAATTTATATGTTAGTAAAGATAATGGGATTATCATTCTGGACAAGGAGATAATAAATCGTAAGATGCAGTCTTAAATTTTAGTATCTGTTATTTAATTAAATTTAGAATATTGATAGTGTTTCTCAGGTGCTGATTATTATGCAGGGGTTAGCTGGGATAAAACATTGTAATTTCTTCCACGCACAAGTCTTTCACAACAAATGTGGACAGTAGTTATGAACTTTTTCACTCACTTTGTCATGAATGTTTCAAAGCACAATAACACACTGTATTGCTTTCATAGCCTCAAGTTTGGAAACATGGCTCTAATTTTTGAGATAGGTGGCCCATACTTCAGGTAGGATTTGATTAAAAATCATACATATAGGGCAATGAGTCTTGGTGGTCCAGTGAAAGTCGTTACTGATAATTTAAAACTTAAAACTATTAAGTTTTATATCCATTTTCTCCTCTACTTTAAACAAAACACTATCTTTTTGATATGTTTTTGTATCCGATTTGCCAGAATTTTGTTGAGGATTTTTGCATCTATGTTCATTAAAGATATTGGCCTAAAGTTTTCTTTTTTGGATGTGTCTTTGCCTGGCTTTGGAATTAATGTAATATTGGCCTCATAGAAAGAGTCTGGAAGAGCTCCCTCTTTTTCTATTTCTTGAAATAGTTTGAAGAGCATTGGTATTAGTTCTTCTTTGAAAGTCTTGTAGAACTCTGCTGTAAACCCATCAGGTCCTGGACTTTTCCTTGTTGGTAGCTTTTTGATGACATCTTCTATTTCTTTGCTTGTAATCGATCTGTTTAAATTGTGTATTGCCTCCAGATCCAGTTTAGGCAAATCATATGACTCTAGAAATCTGTCAATGCATTCAGCATTTTCTGTTTTATTAGAGTACAAGTTTTCAAAGTAATTTCTAATTATTTTCTGTATATCTGAGGTGTTTGTTGTGATATTCCCTTTTTCATCACAAATGTTAGTGATTTGAGTTTTTTCTCTTCTTCTTTTCGTTAGCATTGCTAAGGGTCTGTCAATTTTGTTTATTTTTTCAAAGAACCAACTTTTAGTTTTGTCAATTCTTTGAATTGTTTCCTTAGTCTCAATTTCATTAATTTCTGCTCTGATTTTAATTATTTCCTGTCTTCTGCTGCTCTTGGTGTTGATCTGTTCTTCTTTTTCTAGTGCTTGGAGGTGTGATGTTAAGTCGTTTATTTGTTGGTTTTTTTTTCCTTTTAAAGAATGAACTCAGTGCAATGAATTTTCCTCTTACTACTGCCTTCATAGTGTCCCAGAGATTTCTATACGATGTATCTGTGTTCTCATTTACCTCTAGGAATTTTTTAATCTCCTCTTTGATGTCTTCTTCAACCCCTTGTTCATTCAGTAGCATGTTGCTTAGCTTCCAGTTGTTGGAGTAGTTTTTCTTATTCCTTGTTTTGTCGTTGATTTCCAATTTCATCCCTTTATGGTCTGATAGCATGCAGGGTAGTATTTCTATTTTTTTATATTTGCTGAGATTTGCCTTGTGACATAGTATATGATCTATTTTGGAGAAGGAGCCATGTGCTGCTGAGAAAAAAGTGTATTCATTTACTGAGGGATGAAATATTCTATATATGTCCGTTAGATCTAAGTTATTAATTGTTTTAAGGAGGCCTAAGATTTCTTTGTTTAGTTTTTGTTTGGATGATCTATCCATTGGTGAGAGAGGTGTGTTGAAATCCCCTAGAATAACTGTGTTGTGGTCAATTTTACTCTTGAACTTGAGAAGTGTTTGTTTGATGAATGTAGGTGCTCCATTATTTGGGGCATATAGATTTATGATTGTTATATATCCTCTTGATGAATGGTTCCCTTAAGTAGTAAGAAATATCCATCTTTGTCCCTTTTGATTAACTTTGGCTTGAAGTCTACCTTATTTGAAATGAGAATGGAAACCCCTGCTTGCTTCCGCAGGCCATGTGAGTGATAAGACTTTTCCCAGCCTTTTACCTTCAGTCTATTGATGTCTTTTTCTATGAGGTGTGTTTCTTGGAGACAGCAGATTGTTGGGTCATTTCTTTTAATCCATTCAGACCTAAGTGTCTTCAGTGTTGAATTCTTCTAATAGGAAAGGAAGGACTAAGATTAATCATTATAAATTCTCCAAAAAAGAAGAAAAATAGAAAGAGAGGTGGGGAATACTCCTATTTATTCTATAAGGCCAGTATATCTGATATCAAAACCTAAAGGATTTAAAGAAAAACAACAATCAATATCTGAAGAATATGGATACGCATATACTCAACAAATACTACAAGCTTGAATTTAGCCAAACATAAAAAGGATATTACATCATAACCAAGTGGGGTTTTTACAAAAAGCAACATTGGATCAACATATAAAAATAGCACCACATAAATAAAATAAAGATATTGTGTCTACCTATTTAAAAAAATAAATAAACTGCTCCTTTAAAAAATACATCAACGTAATAAACCACACTGAAATAATAAAGATAAAGCCATATAATCATATAAACATGTACGTAAAAAGCATTTTAATTCTATATGATTTCTTGTTTTCAACAAACTGAAAATATAAGGAAACTGTCTCAACCTAAAAATGGTTATCTACAAAAGTTCACAGTGAATATCATATAATCATGCACTACTTAATGGCATGAATGCATTATCAAGAAATGTGTTGGGTAATTTTATTTTTAAATTGGGGATCATAGATTTACTTAAACAAACCTACAAAAAGGCCAATCATTTGATTTGGCTCTTGATGCTATCAAGAGACTAGATACAGCTTTTGGTTTTTAAGATGTAGGAATATAGGAGGTTGCTTTCCGGGCTGCTCTGTGGCATGAAACAGAAAAAGCAGATAGGCAGCTTCTCAGCAAGGTGTGTTAAAAGCCGGGGCAGGGTACTTACTGGAAATTAACTCTGGACATTTGAAGCAGACTCAGAAGGTTGAATATGATAAAACAAAGAAGAAATCCCCAGGGCTGCTGCCAAGGCTGCCTCTAGCACCTGCTGAAGCAGTCCTTTCCACAAACAAGTGGAAGGATAAGGGAATATAGAAACCTACATTTTTAGGAGGCCTGAGGTGTATCTGGGTACTGAGAGATCAGAGATCTAAGACACAGCCCAAGTAACCTGAAAGGTGTGATGCAGATATTGTTGTGCAGAAATTAAGCTGTATCTATCTCAGCTTTGCATGGAAGACAGAGGAGGGAATAGTTTTTGCAGCTGTGGCAAGGGGGTTGGCAGTAGGGGGAACCAATTCCTGGCAACTGAGGTTGCCCAAAACACAGGCCCAGCAAAACCACACCAGAAGACATAGTGTGTGCCTAAGTGACCAGAAGAAAATAAAGCATGGATAGGAGTTTACACAGTGGAATACACACCGTGGAAACCCACCTGGTTCTCCCCATCTCCCTCCAGATCTACCCCTTGAAGGACCAGCTGGGAGAGCCTCACTTGACCAGGCATTCTAAAGGGCAGAGGTGATAGCAATTGAGTTCAGAGACTGAACTCAAGACACCAGGAAAAATGGGGTTTGTGGGTGATGGAGGGAACTAAGGATAGGCTCCTCCACCACACAGGTGGAACCCAGGGGACATCTCTGGGGTGCAGTCTCCCAATGTGGACCTGCAACTGCTGGGCCCTATAGGGAATTCTGATTTAAAACCTTCAGACTAGTCACCATTCTGTGAAGAACCTGGAGACTAAAATTCTGCCTCCTCTTGTCCTCCAGCAACCCTACAAAACACTGCTGAGAAAGGAAGCTAACAATCTTTTGGAAACCAAAGGAAACAATTATTTAACTTTTCATGGAGATATTTTTCCCCTTTTTTCTTTTCTTTAATTATGACCTGAATTGTTCATGGACACACACACACGCACGCACACATATTCACATTTGTTTCTTTTTCTCATTTCTAGTATTATTGGAGGCAGTTATTTTTCAAGGCTCAATATTTTGAGAACTAGGATGTTTGACTAGTATATTTTGGTTATTTTGTATTCTTTTATTTTTTATTTCATAGCAAAGAAAACAATCAAAAAACATGAAGAGAGAGTCTACAAATGGGAGAAAATGTTTACCACCTGTACCTCAGATAGAGCATTTACCTTCAGGATATACAAAGAATTCAAAACACTTAACACCAAAGAAACAAATAGTCCAATCAATAAATGGGGAAAAAACTGAACAAGCACTTCACAGAACAAGAAATATGAATGATCAACAAATATATGAAAACATATTCACTATCTAGCAATTAGAGAAATGCAAATTATAACTACACTGAAATTTTATCTCACTCTAGTCAGAATGACAATTATCAAGAATATGAGGATGTGGGGGAAAATGTTCCCTCATACATTGCTGGTGGGATTGCAAATTGAAGCCGTATGGAGATTCCTCAGGAAACTTGAAATGAAAGCAGCATATGACCCAGTTATCCCACTCCTCGGTATATACACAAAGGACTTAAAATAAGCAATATTATGTTTAGAGGCACTCAATTCACAATAGCTAATTTATGGAAACAACATCAATGCCCTTCAACAGATAAGTGGAAAGAAAAAGAAAATGTGGCATATATACACAATGGAATATTACACAGCCATAACAAAAGAATGACTATGAGTTTTTCCCAGTAAATGGATGGATCTGGAGCCTATCATGCTGAGTGAAATAAGCCAATCCCCCAAACCCAAAGGCCAAATATTCTCTCTTATATGTGATGCTAACAAACAATTAAGGGGGGGGGAGAATAAATATCCATTTGACTAGAGAAAGGGGAATGAAGGGAAGGGTGGTATGATGGGATTAGGAAAGATAGTAGAATGAATCAGACTGAACTTTCCTATGTTCATATATATGAATACACGTGTTGTCGCCTGAAGCGATGGCCGCTTGGAGCAACAAAACCACGGGAATAAGTTCAGAGGCAGACTGGAAACAAACAGGCTCTTTATTTTGCCAGCTTTTCTCTCCGGCTCTAACAACACCCTACACGCCGTCCACACTCCTCCAACAACCACAAAATGGCCCCGACGATGACCCACAATCACCTGGGCCAAGTCTCCAGAGATCATGCAAATGGCACTGACCCGATCGGCAATGTCCCAGACCAAGTCTCACGAGATCATGGAAGGTGGTAATGCTTATGGCTCACAGCTAACCACAATCTTAGCTATCTCCTTTATTAGGACTCCTGCATACATGACCAGGGAAAACTCCTCACTGGGTACAATCACAACATTGGGATCCTAATTAGAATAAGATGTACTCCATGTATATACAATATGTCAAAATATTCTGTATGGTTATGTATGTCTATAAAGAACAAATAAAAAAATAAAAAGGAGATGTTTAAGGCTGTTGCCAATACTGTTTTACAGTACACTTGTTTTTTCTGAGAAGAAAAAGCACACTCTAAAACACCAATATATAGTATAGTAAATACATAAATGATTAACATAGTTGATTGTAGTAATTATAAAGTATTCTGTGCTGTCTATAATTGTATATACCATACATTCTTTGATCTGGCAGGGTATTAGGTTTGTTTACTTGATCAGCATCACTGCTACAACATTAAGATGGTTATGACATCAATAGGGATTCAGACCTTTCAACGCCATTATAGTCTTTTGGGACCATTGTAATGATATGTTCCATTAGTGTCTATCCTTATAATAGAATCAAACTGTTGTTATGTGGTCCATGACTGTACTTAATGTTGAAAGGCTGAATTCTGTTTATCTAAGATCAATGATAAAAAGATATCTTCTCAGTTCAGTATTGTACTATATACTCTAGCCCATGCAATAAGGCAAGAATATGAAATAAAATTTACCCAGCTTGGAAATTTTATACTAGAAAAATCCTAAGGAATCCATTAAAACAACAATTATAATTTGTAAGCAGGTTATAGAATGCAAGATCAATGTAAAATATTCAAAGTTATATATCTCAACAGTTAGCAATGAACAAATTGAAAATGGAATTAAGATGATTTCATTTATAATAGCATTAAAATAATTTAATCTGTAGGAATAAGTTTTAAAGTGTACATTTTATACTCTCTTAGCTACAAAATATTGATTAAAAAAATTAAAGATCTAACTAAATGAAATTTATCACATGTTCATAGATCAGAGGTATAATATTACTAAAAATCTCTGTATTCCTGAAATTGATCTACAGAAGCAATGCACATTCTGATGAATTTTCAGTTGGTTACTTTGCAAAAATTGACAGACGGATATTAAAATTAATATGGACAATTCAGGCAACCAGAATAGCCATACCAATCTTTAAAACAAAAATATAAAATAAATGGAGATTTCAGACTTGATTTTGATAATATGTGCTAAACTTTTCCAACAGTGTGATTCTATTATAAGGATAGACAGAGATTAATAGAGTAGATTGAAGAATTCAGAAGTAAGCCCACACATTGATGGTTAACTGATTTTTGACAAGTGTGCCAAGACCATCCCAGGGTAAACAATAGTCTTTCAACAAATAGCATTCAAATAAGTGAATATTTCTTAGCCAAAAAAAAAAAAAAAATTTGAACCCTTACTCAGACCATATACAAATTTAATGCAAAATGAAAGACTTGACTGTAAAAGCTAAGTCTCTCAAAGATATAATAATATAACTCTTTGTGACCTTGAATAAGACAATGATATCTTAGACATGACATTATAAATGTTATGAACAGAAAGTAAAAAAAGTCATATTGGACACATTCAACTTTAACATGTCACTTTTGTCCTTTGAGGCTGGGATTGTGGCCCAGTGGTAGAGCACTTGCTTAGCTTGCATGAGGCACTGGGTTCAATCCTCAGCACAACATAAAAATAAAAAATAAGTTAAAAAAATAAATAAAATTGTGTCCACCCACAACTTAAAAAATATATATATTTAAAAAGAACAAAATTATAAAGTTAAAATGCAACCCAATTTGCATATCATATAGAGACAAATTGAAGGCACCATTAAGCAAAAAAGAATCAGATCTTGAAGATTCTCACACTATCCAAGTCACTAATGTTGAGGAAATGTGTCTGGGAAGAACACCAGGGTGTGGCCAAACAAGTGCTCCACAGTGAATTTACCTGCAAATTTCATCAGCCATCTGCAGAAGCCAGGGAGAATGATGGGTTCCTATCAGCAGACACTGCCTGTTTGAGCTTAGAGGAACAGAGATGGGATGAAATAAGACCTTCAGACTTATGGGAATCTATAGGACGAGATAACAGAGCTATTAGTTTCACACATGCTTTATCCTTTAAGGAAAGGGAAGAATGACCTTAGTGATGCTTCACAAGACATCAGAGCTGTCATAGTCACCGCAGGGCCAGAGCATACAGGCAGGCCATGATCAAAGCATAGTATGTCACCTGAAGCCAAGTGGGTAGGACTGCAGCTCAAGGTCATAAGAAAAACAGCTTTACCTCAGTAACACCAGAGAAAACAAAGGACATAGTACACAGCCAAAGAGGATTATTCACAAACCTTATGATCTAATGGAATGGAATTTGCTGCGCTTTGGACTTGCAAGACCCATTACCCTTCCTTATTTCTCATCTCTCCCATTTGGAATGGGAATGTCTAAATGACTGTTCCACCTTTGCATTTTTTGGAGGCTCATAACTTATCTAGTTTCTAGACAATCTATTTTGGAACTGGTGCTGAACTGGGTTAAAACTCTTGGGCCTGCCTGGATGGGGTAAATAAATTTTGCATGCATACGACATGAATATGGGGGAAGAAATAGCCAGAATATTGTGAAATAAATTGTGTCCCCTTAAACTCCCAACATGGAAGTCCTAGCCCAAAATGTGACTGTATTTGGAGATAAGGTCTTTAAGAACGTAATTTAGGTTAAATAAAGTCATAAGTTTTGGACCCTAATCCAATGGGATTAGTAGCTTTATAAGAATAGGAAAAGACCCAGAAATTTCTTACTCTTTCTTTGAACAAACAGATGAAATTTATTTGAAGATACCTAGAGAAGGCGTTAGCCTTCAGCAAGGCAGGAATTGGGTCTTCACCACATTCTAATCCTATTGTCACCTTCATTTTGTATTTCATAGCTCCAGGACTATGAGAAAATAATATTTCATTAGTTAAGTCACAACATTTTGTTATAGCAAAAAAGCAGACTAAAGAATAGTTTGTGATATAGGTTCTTAAGGGGTTAAATGATAAAAGGAGCGAACTTCACCTGATAAATGTTATTTCACCCTTAAATTTATAATTAATAATACTAACAATGGTTAAACATTACCATTTATTTTAAAATCATTATCAGAATAAGAGCTTCATTTTTGTCATCATATCTAATTAAAATACCACTGAAATTATTACCCAATATACTAGATAATTTTTTTAATTAACCAGAGATTAAAGAAAGGGTTCTGAGTTTAAGATCAGTGTACAAAATGCATCATAGTTTAGTCAATCAGTACAAAATGCTAGACTATGTAATCAAACAAAAACAGGAAGTTACACAGACAGAAATCTGAAAATATAAGCAAGAATATTATAGAGAAAATTACATAGCTTTAGGTTAAAGATGCTAAAGAATTTTTAAATTAATTGGAATCCATTCCTTACTCTTGGATGGGACAATCAAATATCAAATAATGTCATTTTCCTAATTGATCAATAGATTCAATGCAACACCAATATAAAATCTGCAGCAATAATATATAGAATTTGACTAGGTGGTTCTAAAGTTTATATGAAAAAAGTAAAAGTCTAAGGCATAGCACGCTTTGTTCACAAATGGTTCTCAAACCACTATTCCTCTATACACCTTTCACCAGAATAGTTCTTTAGTGAGCATCTCAATCACCTGAGGTAGGGGAGAAGTTATCCAGTGGTTGCCGGAGCTGTGGGCCTCAACCCCAGAGTTTCTGATTCAGTCTGTTTGGAGGCTGAGAATGTGTCTTTCTGACATGCTCCCAGGATGAGTTGAGTTGATGTGCCTAGTCCCAAGAACATTCTTTTTTTTTTTTTTTTTTTTTTTTTTTTTGGTAGCAGGGATTGAACTCAGGGGCACTCTAACACTGGGCCACATCCCCAGCCCATTTTTTGTATTTTATTAGAGACGGGGTTTCACTGAGTTGCTCTGTGCCTCGCCATTGCTGAGGCTTGCTTTGAACTCGTGATCCTCCTGCCTCAGCCTCCCAAGTGCTGGGATTATAGGCATGCAATGCACCACCACGCTGGGCTCCCAAGACCATTCTTTTGGAATAAATCATATGTGTGTGCATTGACTTTCTAGAACTTCCAATAATTTCATGGTGGCACAATGATAATAAAACCTTAGACTCCCTGGAAAAGTACATGGATTCTTAAAGTCAATGTGTCAATTCCTTACAATGTGCTCTAGCTCTCAGCTTCCTCATCTATGAAATTCATGGATGGGATCAGGTAATCTTGGTGCTCAAATATTCTTGGTACTCATTTTATAATCAAAATCTTAGGTTACATGAGCAAGTATAATTTGATCATGAATAAATACTAACATGCATGAAAGTGGGTTAGATACTATTATTTCTTTTGTCTGTTTCTATTTCAACCTAGATTGATCTCTTTTGACTTAAGTCATGTATACTCTTGGAAATCTAAATACACTTAGGGGGCAAGACATTTCTAAAGATGCCAAGATTTATTGATATGAAAAGTTATTTATTTTTTTGTTAAGGCTTTGGGAAACAAAAATTATGTCCTAGACAGCGTTTGGAAAACCTAATAGACATAAAAGAAAGTGGCTTAGAAACTTCAAGTTCCCTTTTACTTATTGATGGCATTAGAATTCCACACTGCACCCAAGCCAAAGCAAGCTGCTCCCCAGCCTCAGAGCATATTTTCCTCCTGCTCTCTCAATAGAATCACAATCCCTGGGGACCATTTTCCTCTCACTGAGCTACATCTCAATCAGTAGACAATTCACCGAGGAGACTCAGTTTGAATTCTTGCTTCATCTAGTCACACTCAATTGAACATACAGGCCTGTGATCATTAAAGGCCCCGCTTTCTCCTGACAGTTTCATGGAAGCGATCCAGAGCTACTCAGTGCCTGAATTTCATATTCCCTTGAAATTGGATCTGCACACCATGCAGTGTGTGACCTTTTCCTGTTGGCTTTTTTTTTCCCCTCTGCAGTTTGAAAGGTATAGGCACATCAGAGAAATTTCACTGAGTACAATCATGTAATAAAATGTGATAGGAAAGGTCACAATATACACCAGATATTAATTTAGTTCTGATAAGGAGTGCTACTCTCTATACTGTTAAATATTTAGGATTACAGATAATGAATGCAGGTTTTTCAGTGAGTGATTTAAGTAGATCTGCCACTTGAATGTTCAAACTGTTTAATTCTGGTACAAGTAAACATTAATTCCAGTTCCTTTTTCTTTGTTTGTTTGGTTGGTTTTGATTTTTGAGGAGCCAAATAATTGGCCTGAGCTACACAATGATTATTCTTAATTTATTTCAAACTGTGATTCAACCTACTCATTTCAAATTATACTCTCCTTTTTACCCTTTTATGAATCATGACCTTGACTGTTTTTTATATTGTTAGATTTTTTTTCCATTCTGAAATTATTACCAATGACCCAAATACTAATGGTTCTCCTTTCATTGATTCTTACCATAGAATATTATCACATAAGCAAAGTAGCACTTTCCAAATACGTTAGAGTTTCTTCTCAATAGTATATTAGTCAGCTATTTTTTGTCACTGTCCAAAATACCTGTCATCTTAGAGAAGAAGTTTATTTTGGATTATAGTTTCAGATATTCAATTCATAGTCAGCTGACTCCAGGCAGAAAATCATGGTGGAAGAGTGTGGCAGAGGACACTATTCATCTCAGAAGAGAGAGAGCAAGAGGAACCATGGACAAAATATATAATCTCTAAGGAATGTCCCCAGTGACCCACTTCCTCCAACCATACCCTACCTCTTTCCAGTTAGCACCCAGTAATCCATTAAAAATTAATCCACCAAATGGATAATCTACCAATTAGGTTATAGCTTCCCATAATCTAATCATTTCCCCTCCTACATTAACACAGGAAGTTTTGGAGAACACCTTCTTTCCAAACCATGGCACATATGTTCGCACCCTTGAAGACCGCAAAGTAATTGCAGTTTTTGGCACCACTGAGGGGTCAGGGTAAGGAAAAGATATAGATCAATGTGTCCCTGGAAAGATATTTAAGTGAATTTAGAAAGCTAATGCCTTGGCCTTCCCTAATTCAGCATATAATGCTTCATTTATATAATTATTTTTCTGCCTTGATAGAAAAACATTAGGTGCATATACTTGTATATGAGTTCCCTGTCCAAGAGGAAAGGAAAAAGCAAGAAAAAGAATAAAATGAAGGGGCCTATTACCTCCAACAGCTGCTTCTCACACACACTATATTAGTGGCAAAGTCAGTAAGAGAAGTAATAGGTTAGGATTTTGTGTGATCTTTGTTGAGACAACTTTTGAGCCAAGTTTCCTACTGTAAAATTCAAGTGATGACAATATCTATCCCTGAGAAGGATCATGAGAACGTGCATTTGAAATTCAGCTTATATTTTGTTAAGGAAGTGTTACATAAAATGTATAGATACTGTGCAAGAAACTAAAGGATTAAGTAAAAGATACAATCTTGACCTTCCCCCCCAACATTTGTGGGTGAGCGTGTGAATTTGTATGTATGTATATAAGTGTGAGTTTGTATGTGTGTATACAAATGTACCCTGTAAGAAAGTTAACTCTACATGAATATGATGCAATATGGTAAAAACTGACCACCTAGTTCATACCATAGCAAAGGAAGCTGTAGCAAAACTGAACTACATATTAAAAAAAGAACTCTTGATTCTTGAGATGATAGATAATATTTTCTTAAAATTCAACTTCCATTTAATGTAACACAAAGGAAACATTTGGTAAATAACAGCTTGACACATAATGGGTCTAAGTTAGATAAAAAGAAAAGATAAAATTAGAGAAAGAAACACTTACACTATGATGCTATCTGAGTCAGGCCCCTTAGGAAGACAAAGTACTTAAAGAAAATTTCACAAAGTGCTATAGGAATTGCATGAAGATAACTAGGTTTTATAACTGACCTAGATCCATATATTGAGTTGTAAATAAATTTGATGACTATTTTTATGAACATACTAAGTCTAGACTCCAAGATAGCTATAATGGGATTCTGCTTCCTGGTACTTCTACTGGCTGCATCAGAATCATCAAGGAGCAGATCAATATTAAAACATTCCTGTTTTCTATCCAGAACTCGCTTTATTCAAATCTCCAGTAGTGGAATATAAAATTCTGTATTTTTAACAAGTTTTGCAGTTTCCCCAGGGTAAAACCAGCTAAAAGTCACTCTGAGAGGAAGGACCAAAGACAGTGAAGGTAATGATATGCAAAAATTGCTTCTAGCTTGCAGGCATAAAGCAACCTCAGGGCCTGTCTAATGTGTCATTGCTGCTGTGATGACCTTCAAAATATCATATCAAGATGGACAAATCCAGTTCTTGAACCATGGTCTTTTGCTTGTGTGACTTGACCTTTTTTTCTGATACTTAAAAATCATATGCTAACATTATCCCTGAAGATGTAATTTATATTGAGAGATAAATGTGATGCTTTATTGATTAGCAGGAAAGAGAACAGAACTCAAAGGAAAAGCAAGGAATGTGGTGCTAGAAATATTTCCGTGCCATTTTTCAGTTTACAAACCAGTAGAAAGGATGTGAATTGATGCTGACAATAGCCTTATGAAGGTAAAGAACAACCATTGGTTTACTCTGTGGGCTGCTAAACTGGGACTCAAGTGTCATAACATTTTATTACAGAAATGTGATTGATGTCCCAAAACTATCTGTCATAAACATAGAAAACTTTTTGAATGTATAAAAATTCAAAAGGATAGAAGCATCTCTTTTTAAAAAATAGAAATATTATATAACTACATCTTCACTCAGTACACTAACTTTAAAAATATATAGTATTACTAGATTTAGAAGCTTCAACAAATATATTAGCTCTTTAGAATTAAGCACAAAAGAAAAGATATATCCAGTCATTCTGAGCATGAAAGAACTCTTTAGTTCAAATGGAAAATAAAAATATGTATATATTTTGTTAAAGACTGAAAACAAATAAGTCCACAAGGGGAAAAATAATTTTAAAAAATGAGGTAGAATTTTACTTGGTTTAAAGGTAGAAAGTAGGCATTGATTTTCCTCTTGATGGTCTTCAATACCCTCTGCAAAAGTCTCTCATTCTGGAGAAATTAGCATAAGAAAAGCTTGTGTCTGAATGCTTTTTCACTACTTTTCTTGGATAGTGGGAAAAGTCAGAAAGGCCTACATTCTGGGAAACTTGCAGGCCAAGTGGTGCAGTGATAAAAACAGGTCCTGGATCAGCCAGTTTGTGTTCCAGACATGCTTTTGTTACTGTTAGGCTTGAATGTGTATGTGATCCTTTAAGAGTTCTCTGGAAAGTCGCCTTTAATGACTTGTAAAATGGTGGATTTGAACAAAACTGTTTCTAAGTACTTTTGTGGGTTAATGATATTGGAAAATATAGATCCAAGCAGACTGAGATTGCTAGCAGATCAATATTTATGTTGACATACACAGCACTCTGTAGAATGTACTAAACTCTCATTCTTATCAATAGATATGATAAGTCATTAAACAAAGTTGACCCGAATGATGTTCACATCCGCATCCCAGGAACCCATGAATTTGTTACCCTCCCTGTAACAGGGGCTTTATAGATGTCATTAGGGATTTTGAGATCAATTCACCTGAATTATCTGGTGGGCTAATGTAAGCACAAAGGTTCTTATAATTGGGATGAGAGAAGATCAGAGTAGAAGGACATGTGACCATGGACAGGAAGTCATGATGAGGTGACCAAGAGTCAAAGAATGCAGGCTTCTTCTAGAAACTAGAAAATTAGGGAATTAATTATCTCCTAGAGCTCCTGAAAGAGCACAAACTCTGATCATAGTCCCATAAGACACATTTTAGACTTTGGACCTTGAGAACAGTAAAACAACAAATTTATATTATTTAAGTCCACCAAGATTGTAATTTGTGACAACAGTAATAAGAAACTAACACAGGAGAGCCATGAGGATGTTCAACTTGTGACGGAAGCTTGCCAGTTTTAAAACTATCTGCAAAGTCTGGACATTGTCCACACAGACGAGGGACGTTATATCATCTCTGGTTAGGTTTGTGCTGGAATTTGCGATTTATTTATGGTAACAAAATGCAAAGGAAGTTAGACTGAATAAAGTCTGCATCTAAGTCACAAAAAGAAATTAGCTGGGACTCTGCTTTGTGTTGATAGAATTACTCTTGGGGTCTTTTGTTGCCGCCTGCAAGCTATTGCCGCCTGCAGCAATGATACTGCGGGAAAGAATTCAGAGGCAGACTGGAAATGAATAGGTTCTTTATTCTTCCTTCTTCTAACTTCTCTCTCTGGCTCCAACAACCTCTCCAACTCCAACCACACCCTCTAGCCAACCTCACCCGGTTAAATACTTTCTGCCTTAACAAGTATACACGTGTTAACAGCTCAAACTTACAGGTGCTTCACATAGTGTTCACGGGCATAGAAAGATTCTTAGATAAATGCATGAATATCAGGTGAAAATACTTAAACACCTCTTATGGCTCTCAGCTAGCCGCCACCTTAGCTATCTCCTTATTAGGGCTCTTACAGTCTTTAGTTATTCTCTGGGGGAGACCTTACGTGGAAATGAGCAAGCATTTTCGTCAATTGCCCAGTAGAGCTTCCATCCAGCAACCATGGGAGTGGGTCATCTTTGACATCAGTGCAGGCTCCAGATGACTGGAACTTTGGTCAACAATTGACTGAGATTTCTGGAGAGGCCCCAAGCAAGAACTGCTTACAGGAGCCAACTGCAAATACCTGATGCACAAACTCCTTGGCATATTCAAAGGGTAGTGGTTTTAATACAAGAGGTCAGGAATAATAATGGGAATATTAGTCAATAAACTGTTAATAACCTCTTTATCAATACAGACTCATTGTGCATAAATAGCTGTATTACAGTTTTTAAGAATATATCACTAACTTTGGTGGATTTAATGATCAATAAACAAATATTGGGAACTTCTAAATCTATAGCTTAAACTTCTACTCTCTGCTTTGACCCCACATAACTGAGAGAATTTTCATAAAACTTCCAATTAGGAATATTAAAAAAATTTAATGCTTTCCCCTTTCGCCCTCTGCTTCAGATGCTCTTCGTATTATATGTCCTTTTTTTTTTTTTTTTTTTTTTTTGCGAAGGACACTATTAGTCAACCAATCACCAAAACATGTAGTCTGAGCACCATATTCAACACCTCTCTTTCTTTCCATAATTAATCAGTCACTAAGTCAAGCTATTTTTTGTCTTAATAATTCTCGATTTAATCTAATTTTTTCAACTATTATTGCCAGGGCCTTTATTATGCACCTTAACATTTTCTACTGAGACTAACTAAATGACTTCCTAAATATTTTCTTTCTCTTCTTTCCAATTCTGTCACTATAATTATCTTCCTAATTTGTCAACATACCTTTTCCCTAATAATACCTTTAATGATTTGCATCACCAATTTCTAGTACAGATGTAAAAGTTTGGAATTCTGCTTTGACCTAATTTTGCTGTTGGATCAAATTTTCCAAATTTCATGGAGCTGCAAAGAAAGAAATGTCTATAGAGCTGGTATCAACCCTGTAGAACAAAGTGTTCTTTAACTCACCTATATATCCCAGCAGGTTACGGGGTTTTGAAGTGTCCATGGTCAGTTGGGATACGGACTAGTGATAATGACAGTCTGCAATACAGAATCTCAGACAATGATGCTAAGTTTTGAAGCATAACCATTTCTTCTTTAAAAAGTGACCTCTCTAGCCGGGTGCGGTGGCGCACGCCTGTAATCCCAGCACTTTGGGAGGCTGAGGCAGGAGGATCGCGAGTTCAAAGCCAGCCTCAGCAGTGGCGAGGCACTTAGCAACTCAGTGAGACCCTGTCTCTAAATAACATACAAAAAAGGGCTGGTGATGTGGCCCAGTGGTCGAGTGCCCCTGAGTTCAATCCCCGGTACCACAAAAAACAAACAAAAAAAAAAAAAAAAGTGACCTCTCTGGCAAATCAACTGGTTATTTCACCGGACTATGATAGATGATAAATGTGGCTCTTACATGTAGTTTAACCATTAATCATTAGAGCTGCCCATCATGAATCAAGTGGCTTCACCTACCTCTAGCCATAGAGTCCTGGGAGCACTCTATTATCAGGAGAAATCTAGGTAGAACACTACTTAATCATGGCACAAGAAAGTTTCAGGATACCAATTTCTTAATAGTTCCTTTAGTTGAACTACAGGACCAGTACAGCACCTGTCTCAATATACCTCTATGTCTCATAGGGAGTTTTGGCCATTACTTAAATTAGTTGAAAAACACAATTGAGCATCTCTTACAGAAACTTCTGCAAAATATGCTAGTATGGATTGCTATTATAACCCCATTTGGGATAGCCAGAGGGGACATTGGAGAAGATACCTCTTTCATGTGAAAATTTTGTGACTCTTTATTTCCTCTTTACCTAGAAATAGAGATGACTAGACATAAAGAACCAACAGTTTTTTTAGATAACTAATAACTTGGAATGGCAAATAAGAAGATTGATATGAACAATGTTCTCTGATAATCTGGAATTTGTATTCTTAAGAACCAAATAGCCAACCAATGGAATGCTCACTTGACTCAAATTCTCTTGCATTTTATCAGAATTTGAATTCCATTGTAAAAAATTTCTTAGAAGATACATAGCTTCCATGTATTCTATTTATCAATACTTATCTTTTGTGTTTCCAAATATCAAACCCAAGTTTAAAATATGGTTTTTGGAACATGTCACTTTTTAGTGTTCTTTTTAAATTATTAATAGAAGGATGGGTAATGGGTGTCAAACAGATAAAATGCAAACTATATTGGGTATGATTTTTTTGATAGTCTATCATTCCCACCCATTTGAGTTGTCCCTTGTACTAGAGCAACATGAAGTCTGGAAACTATGGTATTAAGAGTCCCGTGTCATGAAATTTCCATTAGAATCCTTTAGAGACCATTGCATAAACTTTGGAAGACAGAAAAGAAAGGCAATGCCATTGTGCTGCAGCCAGCAGGCTCGGAAGCATTGAGAGACAACAGGTAGGAACTTTCCTCTGTGGCTTACAGGCATCCTCCTGACATGTAATTGCTGATATTTGCCTTGTCATCACCAACATTTTGGAATTCCTGGAAACGTTCTTTAACATTGTCCTTCTGCCTTATCAGTGCCTTTGGAAACCACTTTATTTCCCAATATGTCTTTCCACTAAGAATACCTAGAGTGGCTTCTGTTTTTATAACTGAACCCTACTAAAAAAATACAAAGTAAAGTCTGTTGGATGGATATATAACCGAGTGAACAAAACACTTACATAAAAATTAACAGAATAATAATGTAACATTTTATTAAAAAATTCATCAGGATTCTGCTGGATAGTAGGAATTTGTCTGCCAGGCTCACTTTCCTTTGGCATAAGGTCACTATCATCTTGACAGGTGTTTATTATTCTGGTGCGTGGGCTATTGCAATGACTCTTAGGCTGTTCTCCAGGATAAACAGGTGCTCCTCAGTGTAGACTGACATATTTTGAAAATAAAATGAATAATGGCATTCTTCCAAATTTCAGAAGAAAATATATAAGCTTTTTTCTCTGTTTAAAATATCCCCACATAATTAATCAAAATTCTGTGGTATTTTCTAGAAAGGCAACACTAGAATGAAAATAAATACTAAAATTATGAATTGAAAACTTTTCCAAATGGCAACAATTCCTAATTTTACTTTTTGTTTTTATTCAATGACATGAATAGATAAAATTAAGTGGGATCAATTTTGCTTATTTCTAGGTCATTAAAATTTAAAACAATTAAATCAGATATCATTGTTCATAAGAATAGTACTTTAAAAGAAGATTAAGCATGGTTAACTGAATAATGACACATCCATACAATGAAATATTACTCATCAACATTAAAGAGCTTTAAAATTCTTAATTAATCCTACCAAAACTGTAAAGGGTCTGAGATTATACCCAACATAGACATTAACATACTAGCCTGCCATGGTTTCAGTGAGGCTGATTAAAAGTTGACCCTAAGTTTGTCTGTCCTTTGCTTGGGAGGGAGACAGTCTATCTTCTAAGGCTATTTGCTATAAAAACAATTAAAAGGTTAATCTGGAGCAAAGTATTCTTAGCATTTTGTATAGATGTGTATAATATACACATATGAAAAATATGAAAGATTCATAGAAAATATGAAAGATTCATAGAAAATTCCCTCCAATAAATCTCAAAATAATAATATTGATACTAATAAATGTATGACCAGAATACTAACAATAATTATTCTTGAAACCTAAACAATTGTATTTGAAATGAGGTTATTTTAACCACCCTTAATTCATGAAAATTTAATAAATAAATTATAAAATATGGGTTATTTTTCCCAGTAGAAACAGTTATCATAAATGATTTATATTTCAACAATTATGTCTTGCCATGAGGGATACAGAGTAACTGTAACTAGAAATTTGTAGTGTGCTGTGGAGGAAAAGCTTCAGATCAAGACTTTTTGGAACCCAGTGATTCCCACATTCTGGTACCCATACATTTCTGTCCCATTCTTCAGCTTATGCTCAATCTAATGTCTAACAGTAAAATGTGGCATAAATGGTGAGACATCTCTTATGATATTGGACTGCAATACGATGGAGGCATGTGTGTGCTGGGGATTTCTTCACCTCTTCCTTAATCATTTGTTCTAAGGGAAGCCAGTTGACATGCTGTCAGCTAACCTGTAAAGAGACCTACATGCATGTAACTGAGGGAAATTTCTGGCCAACCACCAGTGAGGGATTAGGGTTTCTAACTCAACATCCTGCAAGGATCTGAGTCCTATGGATAGCCCAGAGAGTAAGCTTGGAAACAAACATTCCCCCAATAAAACTTTCAGATGAGAACACAATTCCAATCAATTCCTCCTTACAGGCTTAGGAGAGACTCTGAGACAGAGCCAACCCAGCTAACAATTGATTCCTGACTCACTGAAACTAAGATATAATAGGTATAATTTGAATTTGTTAGACTGCAATAGATAATGAATATGGATATCAGTACTGGCAAGTTGAGTGCTGCCAGATGTGTGGTCCAGTAGTCTCTCACTTATCCACAGTGTCAATTTCTGTGATTTCAATTACCCTAAATTAACCATGGTCCTCAAATACTAAATGGAAAATCTCATAAACAATCACTTCATAATGTTTTAAATTACACAACATTCTAAGTAGCACAATGTAAGCTCCTGCCTTCTCCCTCCATCCCAGACACTGAATCTATCATCCCTTCATCTAGTGCTGTTGTCCCCTTAGTCACTTAGCAGATCAGTCATCAGTTCAGCATCCCCAGCATCCCAGGGCTTATGTTCAGGTAGGAAGGTCAAGAGTCTCCTAATGCTGTGTAGCAATGCCCACATCATTACCCCACTGTGTGTCGTCATATTGGCATTGTATCGTTTCACATCATTGCAAGAAAGAGAAGCAAGATATTTTAAGAAAGGCAGAAGAAGAGATATTCACTTAATTTTTATTATATTAAAACATATTGTTACAATTGTTATATTTTATTTAATAAGTTATTGTTAATTTCTTACCATACTCAATTTATAATGAAAATTTATTATAGATATAAATGTATAGAAAGAAGCATAGTGCACAGGGTGGCTATTTGTGATTTTAGGCATCCACTGGAAAAGTTGGAATGAAAGTATCTGTAACAGAAAAGGGGGGACCAGTGTGGATTTAGTCCTGAGGAGTGCAGCCTGGAAGGATTTTGAGGAATATATTAGAGAAAGCCTAAATTATCCTGGATAGACTGTTCCTAGAAATCTGGACATCAAGGACAATGTTGTTGAGATCACAAAAGGAGATAAGGAATATGTTATCAAAAAGTGCAGCAAGGCAAATCTGTCTTATGCAATGCGCCAAAAAGATCACCAGCACTAACGACTGCCTCCACTCACCTGCTGAGTAGAAAATGTGCCTAATTACCTGAGTAATTTAGCTAAGGAGATTTCTGAGGAAACCATTGAATATGCCACATAATTTCTTTGTGCTGATTAGAGTAAAATATGAAAGTAGGAGATAAATTGAGAGAAGGATTGTCGACAGAAAGATGCTAAGTTTGGAATGAGTTTGGAATTCTTAGTCTTTATACATGATAAATGATGCCAAAAGTAAGAATTTTCTCTGAGCAAATATTGAAAGCAGAGCATCACCAGAAAAGCATGGTCTGAAGATGAAGCTGAGGGTGTGATTGCAAAGGCTTTTATTAAGATGTCACAAAGACCAAAGGTGGTGCCACATCAAAGGCTCTTTCAGGAGATTAGGAATGTGCTACACACATCTCAAAAGGAAGATGGGTGTCTTCTAAGGAGTTTAAAGGTGTTATTCATCTGCAGATTCAATTTGAGCCCAAGGAAGGTAGAGAAGCGCTTGGGTCACTGTGGGTATGTCCTGGAAACTGTTGTTCCTCCTGTGCGTCTCCACCTCCATCTCTCTGTTTCTTGACTCTGCCATGAGCAGAGCAGCTTTCCTCCATTGGGCTTTTTTCCCATGAGATGCTACTTCACCTTGGGCCCAGAGCAATGGAGTCAGCCATCTGTGGACTGAGACCTCTAAACCCGTGAACCCCAAATAAGCTTTTCCTCTTCTAAATTGTTCTTATTTGGCATTTTGATCATAGCAACATGAAAGCTGACTTAAACAACCATAACGATTAATAAAAGGAATGGTTGGAATTCTGAGGTTGAACAGTTGATGGGAAGATTTTCTTGTAGAAGTACTTCTTGTGTGTGTGTGTGTGTGTGTGTGTGTGTGTGTGTGTGTAGTTGTTGTGGTCTCTCTTTGCACATTGTGGTTCTAGCAGAGTCTTTGTGATATTTACTCTCAAGAGAAGCAAATGAATGATGGTCTTTGTACAGCTTGGAGACAGAGGTGATGCCTCTCTTGGGAATTTCTCGGTGCAAGGGTGCCAAGAAAACCACCCAGAGGTGATGCCCTGTTCAAAGGGAAATTCCGTGGTTGCCACGGAGTTTATCATTTCATGACCTAGGTCCATTCCAGCTGCCTGGTAGGGATGATTATGGGCACAAGCTGAGGATTGTAATTGGGCTGTTTAAACTTTTGACCTCAGTTCTGTATCAAAGTAACTTTCTCACAATGAATCCCTTTGATGTTGAAACCTATTTAATAAACATGCTGAGGTGACTCCCCTCATTGCATTCCATCAGAAGGTGGTACCCACCAGGTCCCAGCTTTTTCTCTCATTGTGTGTATGTTCATTTTCTCTAATCCCCCATCACCCCTCTCTGGTTTCCTGAATTAACCATGGTGCAGGTCATGACAATTTACTGTCAGGCAGTCACATGGAAGAACAGCTTCCTTCACAACCTCCTGACATTTCTTTAATTTTTAACATTAAGGTTGACACAGGTAACTCCATTTCAATTCTGACAACTTTCATATTTCTTTCACAATATTTATGGAGTATGATAAGATGTTTTGATTCATGTGTACATGTGTGCTTATCACATCAAGGTAATTAGCATATCCATTACCTTAAACATTTATAATTTCCACAGGAATGACAACAAGTGTTCTCTGCCTGCCTCAGCATTACATTGGTATGTAGAAGACCAATTACTTGTCTCTTCTGTTTCATAGATCTAAAGATAAACTGCACTGTAGGAACTACACACAGGAAAAATGCCCCATCAGTTCTATCAGCACCAGGACCACATTTAGGTAGAGATTCTAGACTTCAACCAATACTTTAATGGGATATGATTGTTGCCACCTTAAGTAAAGGTAGGGATATTTTGCCTGTAGAAGGGATGTAAATTAATGGAATCAGAGAACACAGAGTTGTATGTAGAAATAAATAATTAACATAAGGTCTAAAAGACATAACTTAAACTTAAGTTTTTGATATGTATCCACCATTATACCTTAAATAGTTAACCTATGCAGGAATAAATGTTCTTAACAGTATATGTATTGTATGTGCACAATAATTATTTGCTGGTCGTGATGCTAGCAAAATTCTGTGGAAAGTAAAATTTATCATGTGACTCCACATTTTACTTCCCTGTACATCATAATTTGTTTGCTTACATTAGAGGACCTGCATTAGTTTCAATAAATCTCATCAGAAAGTGTGGTACTCCTTTGTTTTTGCCAGTTAATACAACAGGCCTACTAAGTGCTTGGTGGAGTAATTTACTATTTTTGTTGGAAAGTCATAAACACAAATATCAGGTCATTAATGTGTTCTCTCTTAAAAGTAAACCTATTCATGTTAAGTTACAGTACAATAAGCAGTTTAATAACAAAAATTAAAATAAGAATGCTTTGTTTATCAGTTTAACCAAAATTTCCAATGTTTTCTCATACTATATCTAATTACCAGATAAATTTTCAAGTGAAGTATATACATGCACACTTACAAACTTTGTTAAACAATGAGCATTTTTTTTTTCACTCGGTGAGGATATGTATCTAAGTGAAAGATCAAATCCAAGATAGAAATCCAAAGATTTTGAAAAATCCTTCATGTTTTAAAAGTGTTATTTTTTAATGAATTCTCAAGTTTTACTATTTATTGTATCATATTTCTTAATGAGGAGATCTTGTATATGATTATGTATTTGGTCAAGAATGAAAGTTAATTTCATATAATCCATTCTTAACATCATCAACCATTTTCTCCCAAATAGGAATATGCATTTTCTTTCTTATTCTAACATAATACTCCCTGTAGATCCAGGCTCAATGAATATTTGTCTCCTGGGGAATTTTATTTCTTTTTTATTCTATGAACAATCTTAGAAAATAAACATTTAAAAAAAAAAAGAAAATGTGTTAAGTATTTGTTAAATGTTAAATGTGAGCATGTTCCAAATGTCCAAGCAAAGTGCTACCATGAGTCACCATCTTCCAGATAATCATGTTTGCCAATATTGTTCCCATGTAATTATCTATTATTTTTTTTATTATTTGCCTTGGTAGTGTAGGTTTATCTTTCTTTCTTACCATGTCTGCAGATTAGTCAGAATAATTGAGCTTTAAGAAAACTAAACCTCAAAATTCTGATTGTCAGATAAAGCTCTATAGCATACTTAGGTCAATACTGGCTCTTTCAGAAACCAAATCCTTATAAATAAATTTTCCTTGAATTGCTTTCTGTGGAAGTGTAGACTTACTTCTGTCATTGCTTCTTTAGAAAATTCAACTTTGATTATCTAATTTGGTAGAGCTGATTTTCAAGCATCTCATCATTAATCTTTCATTATTTATTAAGAAATCTCATTTCAGTATTATTAAGTGCTTTTTAATAATTGTTTCACAATTATTAATAAATTTTTAATAGTTTTTTGACAATTCCTTAGTGATACTATTCTGTGTCAAGAATGTTTTTTTGGCTTTTGGGGATAGATCAGTGAACAAAAGATACACAGGGGACAATTATTTACCACCTTTTAAACTTGAAGAAAAGAAAAAATTAAAAATAAACATTGTTGATATGATGAGCATTTTTATAGTTGAGGAGAGACATAAACTATATTGTACAAATACTCTCATATCCACAGTTTTTACTATGTTTAAGTTCCAAATTTTAGTCTGTCTTTTTCTTTACGGACTAAGCACATGGTAATACTCTGGCATTTCATCTTTTTTTATATATGTAAGTAAAGAGAATTTCATTTTGACATTATGTTGATGTTTTCATGTTTATTGATTGTTTAAAAAAGGGAATTCACCTGTGGTTAAGGATGCCTATTTGGAAGATGAGAGGACTTTTGTTAAATTCAGCCACTAATTCAATGTACTTTGCAAAGTTCATTATTCCTTGTGCACATTTTTGTTCACTTATGCAATGTTTTTTTCTCCTCCTTATCAGGGTATCCTTCCATTGTGAAAAGCTTAATGCTCTCTGTCTCTCTCTTTATCCTATAATTTCTTAGAACCCACCTGCAATGTGTATGTATAAATGTTTTACAGATAATGTCATTAAATTAAGATAAGAGCTTTCTAAAATTTTGTCAAACAAGCCCTAGGAAATGTGGGAACAACGGGAACAAAGACAAGAACCCCACCAGGAAGCCTCTTTACTTTACTTTGTAGTGCCTATTTGTTTCATTTTCTTCCCAAGACAGAATAGAACAAAGGTTTTTTTTAACTTTGAATGCATGTGGCCACTGACATCCCCCAAGTTTTCTGTATTATAACTATAGCTCCAAAGTGAAATTTAATAAGTTCCTTACATCTACATCATAAAACAAAAATTCCAAGGGGTATACTCTGTCTTTGTGGCATAGGCCTGGTATATCCTGAGACCAACAATCACTTATGGTAAGTGAGTCAGTGGACTGTAATAACAATGAGATGCCCCTGGCAATAACATCATCATGGGAAAATAGCTGGTTGTGAGATGAAGATTTTGTAGGGTGACAAATGAAATTTTTCTGACAGTAATTGAGGAGATATCACTACAAAACCTAACTTAATCTGTACTTTAATATTTAAATATAGGCTCTTCAATTTATCCTGAGATAAATCCTGAATTTATTATTGCTACTCTTAACCATTTGCTTTGTTAAAACTATGTATAGAATATAAAATCCATGAATTACAAATTACATTATTTCTGTGGTTAAATGCCTGCACTCTCCAGTATAAGCAGATGATATGCGCAGAGAGCAAACAGATCTAGGTTTCACTCTAGTTCTTTCTCTTCTTATGTGAATTTGGAAAAAAATTACTTAGGCTTAGCTATATAATGGATAAAATAAAAATAATATATACTTTGGTTATCATGAGGATTAAATAAGACAAGGCAAGTGAAGCTGGGTTATTATTAAGTGTAAATGAGATTAATGTAACTGCCTCATGCATTCTTACCTTTATAAAATAGAAAAAATTAATTTATTTTAATGAGCTACACTGTATTTCTAATATAATTACAATTATTAATGTCATTATAAAATTAACAGACATTCCAAATAACTTTAGTTAGATACCTGGCTATGAGATTTCTAAAAGAAAAACTTCAATTAGAAACACAATTTCAATATTTTCCCCCTTAAATTGGAAATGATTCTAACCAACCTTTCAGCAAAACTGCTGCTTCGATTTATTGAATAACATTAGCATTGAAATATTGGCATTCCTCAGCTTCAATCTAGAAATTAATTAGAAATAATTATTAAAATATTTATTCTATTATTACACTCAAATAGGATGTTCTATTCTATTGTAGTAATAAAATATTTATTCTATTACTACAATGTAAGTGTTGACTTTAATATCTAGTTCCAAAGCTCTTCTACAGTTTTCTTATACTTTATTTTCCCCCAGCAATAAGCAGTCTGTACCCTATTGAGAATGACACAGTTATCTCCATAGTCAATGGTTTTCTGGCTTATGCAAGGTTAATTTTTATCCATTGCTTTTCTGCTTTAATATGTCCTGATAAAGTTGATGTATATCTACCTTAATATATCTCTGAAATAAAACTCCTATTCCTATAAAAACAGGGTATTCCTTCACTCTCTCATATGGTCTATATTTCTAGTAATCAGTAACTCAATTCTTTTGATTTTATGTTGGAAATACACTTCAGCATGGCTTCTAATTCTAATGCACAATAACTTTTTTTATTATTATTATTATTTTTTTTTTGGTACCAGGGATTGAACTCAGGGGCACTCAACCACTGAGCCACATCCCCAGCCCTATTTTGTATTTTATTTAGAGACAGGGTCTCACTGAGTTGCTTAGTGCCTCACTGTTGCTGAGGCTGGCTTTGAACTTGTGATTCTCCTGCCTCAGCCTCCAGAGATGCTGGGATTATAGATGTGCACATTGCACCTGGCCACAGTAACTTAATAACAAATATTATTTTCTAGTTTAGAGATCTATAGTTAGCTGTGACTGCTAGACTTTGCTCTCCTCTACTCCATGTAAAGAGACATGTTATTCCCACTTCAGAAGGCAAGGATATAATAAGGAAAGCCAAACCACACATTGCATTTAAAGCCTCTGATTGAAAGGACAAATTCAAGTCCAGTCATCTCGCATTGGCCCAGGTATGACACATGGCCACATCTAACAATAGATAAGAAAGTATAATCTGACTACAGAGAGATTCCTCATATTTTATAGCAAAGAATATTAGTATGTAATTCCTTTAAAGGGGAGGAAGACAATATTTGGTTGTGATAATACAACTACCCTTTCACTTTCCTTCTTTCATTCTTCCTCCCTCCCTTTCTTCTTTCACTCCTTCTGTCCTTTGTTCTTTCTTCACTTCATTCAGAATTTTCCATCAAAACTTCTATTGTGTCACTCATATGTTTAAAATGCTGCTTTATCTCTAAGCAGTTTATAGATAAATCAAGCTTCTTAATGCAGCACCTATGGTCCCTTCAATCTGTTCTCTGGCAGTCTCATAGCCTTGCACTTTCCATTCTACTGTTTATTAGAGAGGAAGTGCCTTGAAGTCAAGTGAAGGAGGGATTTCAAAGGACTGACAAGGTGAGTCAAATGCTGCTAATAAGCCAGGTGTGATGAGATTTGGTAATCTGCCCTTGACTACAGAATATAAGTAGTTTGACACAGTGAAAAAAAAATTAAGGTTCACTGGAATAACAAGTGCAAAAACTTGAGTGGAATGGATGGATTTCAGAGATAATTGAAGTGTTACATTGGAGACAGAGCCCCATGGAAAACGGAGGAATGGGTGGAAACCTCAGGCACATCTGGGGTACAGAGAAGGTTTTCTGTTTGTTTCTTTTAATAGAAGAGAAAATTAAGTTCTGAATGTATGCTGATTTGAATAATCCAGTAAAGAAGAAAAAAAATTACTGATGCATAAAATATACAAGAGACCATTGAAGCAATAGGCTTTTCTGTCTGAATTTTAATTGGTGCATTATAATTATACATAATAGTGGAATAAGTGGTGACATATTTGTACATGCACAAAACATAATTTGTTCAATTTCATTTCCCAGTACCTCTTCTTTCCCCCTCCCTCCCTGAGTCTTCTCCCTCTGTTCTACTGGTCTTCCTTCCAATTTCATGAGATTACACCCCCTTCTCTTTATTTTTTTTTTCTCCTCTTTTCTTTTTCTCTAGCTTCCATATATGAGAGAAAACATGATTCTTGAGTTTTCTAAGTCTGATAAGCCAGACTTAAACAGCTTTAGCTTGACATAATACTATCAAGTTCCATCCATTTAGCTGCAAATGACAAACCTATTCATCATTGAAAAGTGTGTTATTCAATCTCTGTGCATATATCATTTCTGTAGTTTTGCTTGCTGCTGATTTCTAATCTCTCTCCATTATGATCTGATAAGATGCAATGGAGTAGATCAATTTTGTGTGTGTGTTTGTTAAGACTTTTGAAGCAATATTCATGAGTAAGCAAAAGGAGAGAGGGATAGGGCATGACGGGCATCTGAATTTAGGAATGTGTCGGTTTAGTTTTCCTGCAGCATATGGAAATGGAAGTAGGAGGTGAATAGATGTGATTGTAGGAAGTCATAAAAGGATCCTTCCATTTACTTCAATTTTGTCAGTGAAAAAGCAAGCAGTTCATCAGCTGATAGTATTACCAAGGAAGTATTATGAGTTTGGGGACAGAGGAAAATACACAAAATAGTTGTAAGGTACAATGAGAGATCAAATTGGTAGAACATGTGAAAAACCTGACAGTTCATCCCATTCTTGTTTGTGGGGACATCCATATTTAGCACTATCAACAGGTATGTAGATGTGTCCCTTTGAGAACATATTGTAAGCAGAGACGTATACTGGAAAATGACATCTAGCTTTGACTCCAAAAGTTAATGACCTCTTAACAAGTATCTTTTAGTTACATTCAATCCAATAGCTTGGGATTACTAAAGACATTTTTCCCTAAGGTGAGGAATACATTTCTAATTCTACTGCTTAGTCAGACACAAGCCTGATATGAGAATGCACATGGGTTTTAAAATGTTTTACATGTGCTCATGGGTGCACTAGCATCAGTGATACCATGAGCCATAAAATCTATGATCTTAGTATGCTCCATTAAAAAAAAATAAGCTGCTTTTTTTCTTGGATGGAGTTTCCCTGTAAATAGGCCATCCATCAATTAGACAGCACTGAGGATTGTAGGAGGTGTCAGCAAATAATTGGTGTATAATTGGCATAGTTGGCATCCTACCTTGAAGGAAATTTGATTGCAACTCTTAGACTTCTAAACAATGGTTAGACTTTCTAAAGGAAAGCAGTGCTGTAGGTTGCTGGTGGGGAATACTTTTTGAAGAAAAATCATTGGCTGAGCTTACACATCTGACCATGAAACAGTTTTCATCTGTGATGGAAGATGTATTATGTCACAACTTCAAAAGACAGTGTTATAGTTCACCATTAAATAAAAAGTGGTATCACTCTGAAGAGCTGCCCAAATGCATTACTCCTACTTGAAAGACACTTGGAGAAAAATGATCCCAAGAGAAGGAACACAAGAAATGAATGGGACAGAGGGAGGGGACTATCACAGATGAATCTCTGCTCACTGTTTCTGTTATAATGTAAAGCACATATGGGCAGCTCTGAATATACAGTGATATCCATTCTATGACTCATTTTCTGTTTTCAGTTAATATGTATTAAATATGTACACTAATTGAAATATGTAAAAGTTTGTTTTGAAATGGAATTTTGCCCTACTTCCCAGAACTCCTAGGCCCAAGTGATCCCACTACCTCAGCCTCCTGAGTAGCTGGGAACTATGGACCTGAAGCTCTGCACCTGTCTATAAAAGTTTTCTTTTATACTTTATTTACACTCATTCTATATGCTTTGAAAATAAAGTTACAGAAAAAGTATAATCTTATATGAATTTGTCACTTTTATAAGTAAATCTGTACCCATTGCATAAGGAAGTGCTATTCATTTGTTGAATAAAGTGAAATAAAGTGTAAGTAAAAACACAGCCCTGAAATAGTAGGGTTTTTCTCTTTTTCAAAAAGAGACAAAAAATTCGTTCAACTTGACTCTATACCATAGGTACATAAAACATCAATATTGAAAGGCAATTTCTTATTAAATTGGGCTGAATGGTGATGTATAGTAAGATACGTTTGTAATTAATAAGTTAAACAATTTAAAGGTCATTTGGCCACTGGATGCCTGCTGTTTCCCTGGATTCCCTGGCATTAATGATTCTCATCTGCTTTCCCATGACCTCACCTTATGCCTATGAAAGAAGCCAGGGTTCCTTGTCAGGTAAATGGACTTCTATCTTGGTAGCAAAGTAAAGGGATTTTGGGACTTTGTGTGGCCAATAGGAAGTTGTGGTGCTCCCAAAGAGTTCTGATATGCCACAATGGGCAAGGAGCCTATCTTGTGAATAGGATTATCATCTTTATTGATGGCAAAGTAGAGACATGTTAAGAATGAAAAATGCAGGATTTAGCCTCCTGTAAACATACACCTTTTAAGCAATCTTAAGATCACAGTGATACTGGAAGAGAAAACAAAATAATGTATAATTGGAAAGTACAAGTTCTCAATTTTTTTGGTAGAAGACAATTTTGTATATTAGTGAAACAAGCATATGAGTGTTTTGAACAAAAAAGGTCAATTGATATGCAAATATCTAATGGAATTTTCATTGCCCAAGAGATTTCAAAAATAAAATTTGTTATTTTTCAAGCTTCAGAGCCTATGCAGTATTTCTTTTGTATATGCGTGTTTGTGTATGTGTGTGTAATTCAAGATAATGTGTATAATAAATAAAGAATAGTATTTAAAATATGTCTACATATCATGCTTAGCCTTACATTCAAACATACATCCTAAATCATGGAATCTGGCATTTTAACGGCTTGTGAAGGTGGATCCACTTTTCAATGGATACAGAAACTGAGACGTTTCCCAGGGTCATTCATCTAAATATACAATTGGGAAATGTGTTAGCATATAATGGATATCAGAATAAATATTAGTATTTATTCTAAGTAATTCTATCTTCTGCCAGATTAACTGCCTGCTCTTTTTCTGTTTGACTTTTATTCTAGCAAATATCACAAATAGAAACAGGGAATTCCAGATGTACCTTGTTGCCTGAAATTCCTCTTGTAGCTGATGTCATAGCTATGTTCTTGTTTACCTGTAAGCATATGTACCATAAGCTTGGACTTCCCAAGGCTAGGAATTGCTTTGAACGACAATCGTCTAGTTTGAAGGAAGCTATGATCTGACTCAAGAAAAGCCTGAGTAACTAGCACCAGGGTGGACGTATCTGTTTGTCCGTCACCATCTGTTTAGCAGCTTCCAGATGCTTTTCTGTACTTGGCTACATTCCAGGGCTGGTTGAGACTCATTGAAATCCACACAGAAAATTGAGAGAAATGATGATAGGCCACTGGCCCTACACTAAAGCAGCATTAGTTGGTATGGCTTTCTAATGCTGACAAAAATATTTTGATAATGATTTGTTTTCTCTTTGGTCATTATAATAAGTCACCATTTTAAATGTGAGGGGGTTGATATTATGTTTACTTTCAGTAACCCATCCATTCAAAGCTTCATTGTATGTTGGTAAAGTGGATAAGCTAAAGTTTTACCCTATCTCTTAGCAGCCAAATTTATGAGCAAAGATTAATTCTTTTTTTTTTTTTTTTTTTTTTTTTTTTTTGGTACCGGGGATTGAACTCAGGGGCCCTAAATTGAAATCACATATCATTTGTTTGTTTCAATCACAGTACCAATTAACTAAATAATCTTTGACAACTTCTGAGATTTTATTTCTCATTGCTCATCTCGCATAATTATAATTCATGGCATTAAATGATTCCCACATCAAAGAGCACCCCCCCACACACACACAATTTAATATGGGCATTTTGTTCAAAGCTTTGCATTATTTTCAAAAGTATTTATATGTTAATTTTCACACAAAATTCAAAAATATTCAAAGAAAAACACTTTCACTAACTATACACAAAATATGCTTGCCTTCATATTATTTATATTCGCTAGTAGACTGGCAAACTAGGAAGTGATTGACGATGCTGCCAAAAGCTTGCTTTTGCCTACAGGATATAGATGATTCCTTTAAAATTGGCAAAAGCCTAATTAATCTTGCATGAGATGTAAACCTGTTCTCCTTAACCTGATAACAGTATGGAACAATAGGAAACCCACAATTTTCATGATAAGGGAGCCCAAGCATGAAGGATATGTATAAAAATATTTAAACAACAATAACAATAACCTTTTTCTCTGCCATAAAAAAAGAGTGGAAATCATACCCTGTCATTCTCTGAGGTATTTCCGAAGTACTACACGGCAGGCTTTTTAAGTACTGTAGTTGATCATAAAAATCACAGATCAAGTTAAGAAGCATTGTATGTGTTTGTCTTTTTAAGTTGTTTCCTTTATCAACTTGACACGAAAAGCCTATGGTGCTTAAATTGATGTTTACTTGAACTGCTGCTGAGCGATCTTTCTTCTACCCTCTAGGGAATCGGCAACATCTTTTAAAGCTTCTTGAGAAACTAATGTGCCTTCTCCAGTTTAAATCATGACCCTTGGCTTTATTCATCCTATCAGTGAAGGATACCTTTCTAAAACACAGTAAAATAATGACACTCGTACAAGTATAACATAGATGTTTGTTTAAAGATTTCATTTAACTCATCAGTTAATGAAGGAAACAGTAAGGTGTTACAATTGGTTTGGAGTAGAATTCATAAAACCACACATAAATTACGTACTCACGAATAAAGAGTTGAATTTACTTACACTGTTAATGCAAAACTGGTCAATATCCACAGGGAACAATCAATCAATTTCCCCAGGGCAGGTTTATTTGCATATCCATGGACAAAATCATTTGCAATATTATTAATTCATTTATTTGTTTTACACCTCAACAAATCTGCAAAATATCTCAAAGAGAATGACAAGTGAATGTACCTAGCTGATAGATACCTCGTAATACTTTTTGCCCATTTCAAAGTTATTCACAAATGTTTTTGACTGTGTGAAATAAACAGAGGAAATCCTTAGAAGTAAGTTGTGATACCATGAGTAACAAAAATAATGACTTAGTGGAATGTATATTTTGAAGTGAAAGACTTCAATTAAGTGTTGAGTAAGTTTTTGCAGAATACAAGAATTGAAGGATTCAATTTGCAGACTACTAGTATAGTTTGTATTTGTTTCATTCTACATAAATAATTTTAGATAGCAACTATTCCGCAATACCCAATGCCTTTATTTGAATTTAGTTACAACTGCAATTGAATATTTCTCCATTAAGTAATTTGCACTCATTCTGCAAGAAGCTAAGTGACTGGTTGATATTTTTTTGTTTGTTTGTTTTCTAAAGGTATTGAATAAACTTCTAAAGAGTGACTTGAAAAGATACCAAAGTTCATATATAGCAACATTAGCCCAAAGTAGAAGTAAACCCAGCTAGAGAATCTGAATTGGATCATTTAGGAATTTGAATACTTAACAAAAATAGTTAAGATCTATTTATGATCTTTCCCTGTCTTTTCTCATGTGTGAGTGTGTGTTTGTGTATATTCACACAGATTTGGGTGAACTACTCAGTCAATTCTGCTTTCTTTCTTGTGCTCTTACACACACACACACACACACACACACACACTCACACACACACACACACACACACACACACACACACTCACACACACACACACACACACCCCCTCTGCTATTCTAAATGAAGGTCAATTATTGGTCTAGTTTTATGAATGGCTGATTGGGGGACCCACTTACTGGAAAAGTCACTCACGTTATTCTTATCATATCTTTTGTCTTTTCATCTCTTCTTGATCCACTTTATACCCTTCTGCCCTCTGCCCTAAGAGGCTGACCTGGTTTACATCTAAAGACCTAATTTTCTGTGTTCTCTGGCTTCCATTTCGATTCCTGCTGGAATACCACAGTGTGAGACTGGAGGGAGGGAGAAATTAGGTCAGGGTGTTGTTGCTCCAGCTTTCTCCCTGCAAAGTACTGCAGGTTTCCTATGTCTCTGGACCAAAAGTTAATACTCATTTCAAAACAACCTTCTCTAGGAGTCTCCTTTGTGTGTGGTACCTGCTTATGCCTTTGATTGCTTCTGGGCCTTGGAGGGGTAATATCTCCTGTTATTACTACACTACACCAGGGTAATTATATGTTCCTTCTGGT
Organism: Tamias sibiricus; assembly: GCA_025594165.1. NCBI lineage: Eukaryota > Metazoa > Chordata > Mammalia > Rodentia > Sciuridae > Tamias > Tamias sibiricus. Next base: position 30,833,600 of record CM046661.1, read on the forward strand.
TCCCTTGTACCCATCTACGCTTTTCAAAATATTTGTTTTATGTATAAACCCTTGTAATAATCTTAATTGTGTTACATATATTTCTTATTGACATCCTAACTCAGAATTTCTAAGTGTGTTTTAATGTTTTGAGCATGGGGCTAGTCAGAGGGGTGAAAATTCTTAAGATTTAAATCTGGTTCATGTGAAAGAGGCTTGATAGAACCTATAAACTCAACCAGGGGTCAGCAAACATTTGAAAAGAACCATAAACTAAATATTTAAGGTTTGTAATGCAACTAATACCAGCCATAGATTAAATAACAACAATAACAACAAACACATGAGCATGGATATGTTCTAATTAAACATTATTTTAAAAATCAAGAGTGGGTGGGATTGGACCCTTGACCTATAGTTTGCCAACCCTGAGCTAGAACATAAACTGCAAATGAGGCACATAAGCAGTCCACTTTGGTAGCTGCGATTAATAAACAAAGCAATGTGTTTTATTTGGTTTACACTTTAGCACTTTCATTTTTGAGAATTTTTCTTCTATTATTATATTTTAGCTATTGGATTTTGGAAACTGATGTAGTCACACCTTTCTATTTAAATTTTTTCTTTCTTTTTTTTTTTTTTTTTCTTTTTTTTTTGTGGTGCAAGTCACTCCAAGGCAAAGTCATTGTGAAGAAAGTTAATATAAAAAGTAAACATAAAGAAACTTCAGATTTTGTATTGAGGATTATATTACATTGTTGCTCTACTCATTCAGCAATATGTTCTAATGCATTAATTTCATTCTCTGCCAATTATCAAAGGACCCATGCTTCTAACAAATAGGTCAAATGCCTGTTCCAATGCACTACTTATTCTTCAATTTCTGGAAAATCAGTGCTCATTTTATTGTATAATTTCATTTGTGGGTAATGTCTAAAATAGGTCATTGCAACTCAAATTCTTCCTCTTTCCCAGTCTTTCTACCTCACTTTTCATTAGTATTGTTCCCTCTTGCTGGCTAAGAGTCTGAGATTGTTTCCCAGCTTACTTGACGGTTTCATTAATTTACTTTATCAGGATAGATAAATAAAAATAATGTTCATAATTTTATATAGTAGGATAGTTTATTTTATCTGTTAGAAATTTTACTGTCCTATTTTGACTTCTGGAGAAAAGATAAGAACATAAAGGGAAAGTGATGCATAGTGTGTGATGGGAATGTTGGTGTTGCTAGTGCATAGGCTGATGGTAGTGCCTTAACCTACAGCTTGATCAAAAGGGGAGGTTGGAAAAATAAAGTAAAAGTAGAAAGGAGGAAAGTAACCCTGAAAGCAAAGAAGAGGAAAAGAAGGTGAGAGAGCATCTTTTTATACAAAACAGTTTGTATACAAAGTATATTTGTAGCATTCAAGTCTTGAATCATGCATTTAGAATAATGATATCCATCTTATTCAACCACTTTTTCTTTTCTTTTTTTACATACTACTACTATAAATAAAAATTTAAAAAAAAAGGTGAGAGAGAGGCAACCACAGAAAGGAAGAAGAAAAGAAGATTGAGTTAGGAGTGAGGAGTGTTGGGAAGGAGAATGGGTAAATGCAAAATATTTAAAGACTTTATTTTGGTTGCTTTTGCTTTGGAATTTTGGCCCATAGATAGAAAAATCCATAAATAGATTTTTCTCTATTTATAATTTAAACGTCAGTAGAAAGACAACAGATCATATTCATACTTACTTGAAGAATTTGTTAGGGGACGCTTGTAAAAATGAGAACGTTGGGTTAGTTAAAAGTTAGTTTTTCTAACATAGCAATAAAATCACAAGCTTTGGGTTAATGATTGCTGTAGGCCACAAATAATTATATTCCTACCATTTTTCAGTATGTTAATTTCTAATTCTATGAGGTTGGAAAACATCAGTTAAACAAATATTGCCTCTTGAGAACCTTAGATGAGTGAGAGGTGGGCTCATTTAAATACCTGAGAATCAATTAGTTCCTATTTGCTTATTTTTAGTTAATAGGCATTATTTCTTTGTAAATAAGAAAATAAAATGAAGAGAGGAAAACTTAAGGAAAACCAAGTGTTTTCAAAGTTTGGATGAATAGTGTCACCCAAAGTTTCAGTTGCATGATAAACAGTTTGTTCAAGGAGCAAAAGTTACCTGAATAAGACTGAACACTTTACCAATGATTGGTCCTCAAACAAGAAAACCTAAAATGCATCACTCCTTCATGTGAATATATTTATGAGAAAAATTTTGCCTCGTTTTCTCTATTAAATGTCCCTTCCCTTTTTATGAGTTCTTACTTTATTGTAGACATATGATAATTGTTTTCTTTTTTAAAAAAAATTTTTTATTATTCTAATTTGTTATACACATTTGCAGAGTACATTTCATTTCATATTGCATATAAAGAGCACAATTTTTTGAGTTGCCAGTTTAATATAAAGTATTTTTACAACAATTGTGTCTTCATACATGTATTTAGGGTGATCATGGTAACTCAGTAATTGTTTTATGTACATTATAAATTGAATGCTCAAGTGTTAACATGAGATAGACATTTGTACCTTGCTTTATATAAATGAAAATCCAAAGTTCAGAAAGTGAAAATGTTTGGTGATGCTTCCTGTCTATGATTCCTATATCAACATCACATTGCTTGTTGTTGTGGTAATTCTGGTCAGGAGTGGTGAATGAATCATTGCTTTGAACTGACCCCTGGACAGAGGAGATGTTATGATCTGATAGATTATAAAATATAGATTATAGGTTATGAAATATTCATAAGTAGGATTATGTATAAGTGTTACAGAATAAATACTGTTAAGCTGTTTCTAAGATGTTAATAATTGTTTTTCTGTACTTCATATGCCCACAAATGTGCTCAAACCCAGGATATGATTGTCTGTTTTTGCTCTGCCAACTCCTTTCTCAGTCCTTGTATCCTGCTTGCTTGCCTGCACCTACATTTTTGAGGATGTGATTTTTTTCCCCTTATATGCCCCATAGAACTCAGACCCTGCACTGTTCCTGGCAGAGACAATTCAGGTCCTGCAGGAAGCAGTCTCAGCTGGCTAAACAGAAGACTCTCTAATTTGGACAAAATTTTGACTGAGAGCGTTTTCTGAGTGATCAGGCCACAACAGAGACACCGCTCCTGGGAAATTTTCAGTGAGAAGGCGCCAATTGAACTCTGCCCAGTTGATAGTGAATCCTGTTATAGAGGAGAATTCTATGCTTGCCATAGAATTATTTTATTTTATTTATTTATTTATTTATTGGTTGTAGATGAGAGCAATGCTTTTATTTTTATTCATATATTTATTTTTATGTCGTGCTAAAGATTGAACCCAGTGCCTCACATGTGCTAGGCAGGTGCTCTACCACTGAGCTACAGCCCCAGCCCTGCCATAGAATTCTTTAGCTCATAGAGTTGAGTTCAGATGCTAGCTTCTAGGGGTACAGGATTTTGAGCATAGCAAGATAACTACAATGTTTCGTCAGTGCTGTAACCTTTAAGCAGGCCTGCTTAGTAGAAACTATAAGGGCAAATTCCCTTATAGTATTCCTAAATCCTCTGGTATGTTCTCTATAACCTTGCTATAGTTCCTGTTATTTCTACATAATAATGTATAAGTACACACACACACACAATCAAACATGATGTTGCAATTATTTTGAACAAATTTTTCTGTTAGATAAATTAAGAATAAGAAAATTAAGTGGGATTTAGTGGCCCACACTTGTAATCCCAGCAGCTCAGAAGGCTGAGGCAGGAGGATCGCTAATTCAAAGCCAGCCTCAGCAATTTAGTGAGGCCCTAAGCAACTCAGCAACACCCTATCTCTAAATACAATAAAAAAGGGGGGTGGGTGGGTATATGACTCAGTGTTTAAACACCTCTGGGATTTCTTCCCTGGCATTCTTCCTTTCCTTATATAGATCTGAGTTTCTAAAGGCTTGCCTTCTCTTCCTTCCTTCCTTCCCTCCCTCCCTCCATCCATCCCTCCCTCTCTCTCTCTCTCTTTCTTTTTTTCTCCCTCTCTATCTCTCTCTTTCTTTCCTGTACATTGAACCCAAGGGTGCTTTGCTACTGAGCTACATCCTCAGTCCTTTTAATTTATTTCGAGATGGAATTTTTCTGATTTGCTCAGAGTCTCACAAAGTTGCTGGGGCTAGGACTGATTCTGGGATCTTTCTGTCTTCCTGCCTCAGCCTTCCAAGTCTCTGGAATTACAGGCATGTGCCACCATGTCTAGCTATTTTTCTTTAAAGAACTCCTTCTCACATTTCTTCCAAGACAAGTCTACAACCAACCTTCTTCAGTTTTTGTTTATTGAGAAAGTATTTGTTTCTCTTTCACCTTTGGAGAATAATTTCACAGGATACATAATTATAAGTGGTTTTTATTGGTTTTTGAGTTTCTCTCTTTCTCAACATTAAATATTTCACTCCACTCTTCTTGGTGGCATGGATTCTAGGGAGCAGTTGGCTGTCATTCTTATCCTTGATCCTAGGAAAAATGCTATTTTCCTTCTCTGGCTTCTTTGAAAATTTTGTTTTTAATCATTGGTTTTCTGAAGTTTGAATATAACAAACTTATGTGTGTCATTTTTTGGCATTTATCCTGTTTGGTATTCTCTGAGCTTCTTGGATCTGTGGTTTGGTGTCTGACAATAATTTGTGTTCAGTTATTATTGTTTCAAATATTTCTATGATTCCTTTCTGTCTTTGTTCTCCTTTTGGTGTTTCATTACACATTATGCATATATTAATACCTTTTTTAGTTGTCCCACAGTTCTTGCATATTCTGTTCTGGGATTTAGGGTTTATTTCTTTTTCCAATCTTTTTCTCTTTGCTATTCAAATTTGGAAGTTTCTTTTGAGTAATACTCAAGTTAGCTATTATTTCCTTAGCTGTGACCCACCTGCTAACGAACCATCAAAGGCCTTCTTTATGTCTGTTACAGTGTTTTGATCTCTAGACTTCTTTGTTAAAATTTCCATCTCTGCTTACATTACTCATCAATTTTCGCCAGCTCTCTATTTCATTCATTAGATCTCTTGGCATATTCCTCAAATTCTAAAAAAAATGTGTAGTCTGACAATATCAACATTTCCTGCATTATCTGAGTCTGGTTCAAAAAGTTGTTATTTCTCTTCAAACTGTTTTTCACCTTTTAGCTTGTCTTATAATTTTTTTTCTTAGCTATATATGAAGTATTAATAAAAATGACCTGTTGAAAGTAGGCCTTACGCAATGTGGTATTTAGGTGAAGAGAGAAGGGGCCAATTCTATACTCTGATGAGTAAGTTTTAGTCTTTTAGTGACCTTGTACCTCTGGCAAATTCCCTATCCCCTTAGGTGGGATAGATCAGAAGTAGTTAGATGTTTATGGTTTCTGTTTCCCTGAGGTTAGTAAGATTTTTCAAAATTCCCACCAGTGTCGGCTCTGGTAAGATAATTTCTCTGAAGCACGCTTTTTTACACCATTACTACACTCTCCATATAAACACGTAAATTTCTTAATACAATCAATTTTAAAAAGGATCACAGCACTGAATCCAGCAGGCCAATATCTACACACAGTTAATTTCTCTGACTTCTTTTATACCACGATCCCATTTATTACATTTCAACAACTAATAAACTGGAGTATTGTGAACATTAGAATTTTGGAATATAATCAAAAGCAAAGCTGGAATTTAGAAACCTCAAACCCAATGACAAACAATACTTTCATCCAATAATCCCAGTCATTTAAAGAGCTCTACTTTGCTCATGTGTTACTGACCTCTGCAAACCCCTTCTGGTCACCTGGATTTTCAGTTACAAGCCTGCACTCAGCTCAGTTCTTTCACAGCAGCAAGCGTGATTCAGCTAAACACATTCACACGTCGTATTACCAAAAATGTTCATTTCTCATGAATTCAAAATATTTTTCAAGTCTTCTCCTTTTGTGCTTAAGTATATAGATGGTTGTTACAAATTTGCACATGTAGGAAACTGCTGTACAGACACTTGCACAGTCGGTGTACTCACATCCACGGATATGAAAACAGAAGTGCCATTAGCACAGCAAAGCCATCAAGCCCACATTTGTCTGCTATGAAGCTGAATCTACTACTTAGTCCCCCAGTTTAGATAATGACAACATTACATACTCAGCTGCCCAGGCCCAAACTTTTTGCTTCACACATTCATTCATTCAAAACATTTATCTTAAAAAAAAACTATAATGTCTCAATTTCTGGGCATAGACTGATGAACTAACTGAAATTGCTACTGTCTCATTAAAGTGTCTAGTCTATTGAGGAAGGCAATATTGATTCAGAAATGAACTTTGATCAATACTAAATGACAAGTGCTACTTTATGAGTTCCTCAGGAACAGTAGTGAGAACACAGAGTTAGGAATGGACTTTTCTGTCTTTGACAGCATCTACATTAATACATGGAATGAGTGCTATGTATCCAGGTGCCAGTAATGGGGTAGTGTCAAACAGAGGCAAACCCACCATGAATTAGGAAGTACAAACAGTTTCACATGCTTAGAACAGAGCATGTGAAGACAGGAGTGAGGGCCAAGCACAGTGGCACACACCTGTAATCCCAGAGGCTGAGGAGGCTGAGGCAGAAGGATCACAGGTTCAAAGCCAGCCTCAACAACAGTGAGGCACTAAGCAACTCAGTGAGACCCTGGCTCTAAATAAAATACAAAATAGGGCTGGGGATGTGGCTCATGGTTGAGGGTTCCTGAGTTCAATCCCTGATATCACAAAAACAAAACAAAACAAAGCAAACAACAAAAAAATAGGAACGAGGTCACAGATATAAGAGGTTCTAGATGGCAAAGGATCTTGCAGATTTATGGAGGTCTTTCTAATTGACGTGGGAAACTGTTGAAGAGTTTTAAGTGAAGTAATATTATGATGAGATTTTCAGTTCACAATGGTCATTGTGAATCAAGACTAGATTGTAGACTGAAACAAAAATAACAGAAGCAACGAGGGCATCCATGAAGATTCTGCAGTAAGCATTAATCACTTCTAGAAATAATGAACAGTGAGCAGTGCTTGAACTAGGTCAGTAGCATTGGGGAAGATAATATAAATCCTAGAGGTACATAGGACCTAGCCCCAGACAGGGGTATGAAGCCCTGGTAACACTACTACATGGTCCATGTAAGAAACCACACATGACAGAGCAAGTTTGCAAACTGAACCACCTTATGAAATAACACTAAGCTTTCATATTGACCCTGCATAACACACCATGGAGAGACCAGAATTGCATGCAGATAGTTTGAAATCTAAATTATGATTCAAACCACAACACTCAAAGATAAGTGCAGTTATTCATTCTGGCCCTAACAGATTGACAGCTTATGAATAGAGAAAATTTAAATAGCAACTCATAACACTCACAATATACAGGATGTAATCTAAAATTATTCATTCTAATAAGTATCAGAAAAATCTCAATTGAAGTGAGAAAATAAAACTTTTTAAACCTCCTGAACATAAGAAACGCAATGTTGCAATTATTTGTAAAAAGTGTTTTAAACCAATTATTATAACAATGCCACAATAAATGATTACGACTTCTCTTAAAACAAATGATCAAGCAAATAAATACACAAAATAATGAAGAAAAAATATAAATTTTAGAGTTTATTCAAGCAATAGCTGAAATTAAAAAAAACTAACTAGATAGGCTTATTTGTAGAATGAACATAACAAAGAAAATAATTACTTAACTTGAAGGTAGAGTTGTTGCTGTCTGAAGCGACTGCCACTTGGAGAAACGAAGCCGTGGGAAGAAGTTTAGAGGCAAACTGGAAACAAACAGCCTTTTTATTCTGATAACTTCTCTCTCCGGCTCCAACAACGACTCCAACATGCACCACACACCACCAAACAAGCCACAAACAAATGGCGCCGACCCAATCCGATCCCGGCTCAAGTCTCTCGAGATCCCGGGCCAAGTCCCGTGAGACCACGGAAGGCAGCAATGCCCAAACATCTCTATGGCCCGCAGCCAACCACAATCTCAGCCATCTCCCCAATCAGGGATGTGCATTTTCCCCCCTTTTGTTTTGAAAGAGGGGATGCTCTAGGACTTCTATGTGCAACCAACATTCTTACCCGTCATCGGATAATCAAGGCTGTGCCCTTGACTCCTATCTAAGGTTGATATGTCAGCCACATGAGACTGTCCCGTGCGACTATGCCTGTCTTAGGTTGTCCCCCTCTGGGGATCTTACCCGTCATTGGCTAACCAGCCATCCAATGAAGCCCTTCAGGATCGACTGTGTATGATGACTGTCAGCCGTCCAATTGTGGGGAGATGCTGCAGCTTTAAGGCAATAAGCCTTCTGCTGACGGAGCCAAGTTGCATAGCATATCAAATTCTTTAAACAGATCAGCTGCCCTTAGTTCTATCAAGTAACACACTGAGTTCTCTAGACAAATACCCGCAAGGCATTGTCCCATAAATTCCCAAACAATGAAAGATCAAAAAGTCCACTTGTTATAACACGTTGATCTAGGAGGCCCCATGCATTCAGAGCAGAGGCCACATTGCTGGTGAGGTTGTTTGATGCTTGAGCAGCAGGGATGTTTGCAGCGACCACAATCCCTGCAGCTGTAGCAGCAGCCGTCTTTTTAATGTCTAGACAATGCCACCGGCAAATCTTCAGGGCCCTCTACCTAGAAACTCAAGCATCAATTATTAAAGGAAAGGCAGTGCTAATCCAGCACTGAGTCAAAAGGCGAGTCGTTAAACTAAAAAATAGATTTATTAGATTAGAAAATTAAAGTTGATTTCTGCTCACACACATTGCTGCTTGAGCTCCCACAAACATAAGCTGGCAAAATATCATATTCAGAACAAAACAAAGAAAGACTGAGGGTATTGACTGCATTAAAGATAGAGTAAAGAAAAGCTAAAGGCACTTTGGAAAAATAATTTGTTAGCTGGAATCCTCGAGTCTCTGTAACCTTCCATGAGATTATCTGTTGAAATAACTCAAATTAATCAGCTATAAAACAAATAAAATTAATTAAAAATAAACATTCCTATGTCAAAACACCAAAATATCAGGTTATACAGCACTAGTCAAATTGTTCGCTAAAGAGAAATCCCTGGGATACCTATAAATCAAAATTAAAGGTACCTTCACTTATTAAATTATTTACCCAAATTGAATACTCTTAAACTTATATGAATTAAAGTTATTTGGATCCATATATATATATATATATATGGATATCCATATATATTATATATATCCATATATATATAATATATATATATATATATATATATATTCATAAGCGCTTTATATATATATATATATATATATATTCATAAGCGCTTTGTTATTTGTGATGTCACACTGGACAAACACACGAACCTACAAACATATATTTGTGACATCACAATTACATGAAATTGAGACAAATGCACAGACATAAAGACATATATAAAAAGAGAAAAAATAAAAAAATACAATTGTGTGCACACTAAAGAGAGATCTCCTTGTCCCGGCCAGGAGGAATGACACTTAAGTTGTGAAATATTTTGAAGGACTCTTTTAAGCGAATCATTCCATGCCTTCATCTTGGTCCTCTTGATTTTGTACCTTTTTTATTAATCTTAATTCTTCAACAACTTCATTTTGATCTTTTTGATTTGGTACCTGATTTATTAATCTAGATGGTATCCATATTGGAGAGAATTTGTGCTTTGGAAAAACACAAACAGATCCTCTCCCCCAAAATTAATACTGGATCTGGACCCTTCCATGTACCTGAAAGAACATCCTTCCAGTAAACCAAAGGTTTATGTTGTTGGTGTGGGTTCAAATGTCTGTCTCCAGCAGAATAACCATTAGGGTCTAAAGTTAAAAAATTTAAGGTAAACAGGGCAACTGCCAATCTGTCCCTAGGACTTTTCCACTTTCCTTCTGTTTGAAAGATGAGGACGTATATAAAGGGCCATTATCTGTTTTAAGCATTTTGTGGATGCCCAATGCAGCAAAAGCTTGCAAACAATGAGATGTAACATCTTTAACTTTTTCTCCAGAATGTAAGGAAGCAAAAATCATGCCTGAGCATGTATCTATGGTCACATGAATAAATCGCAATTTTCCAAAACTTGGCTCATGAGTAACATCCATCTGCTACAAATGATTGGACATTAATTCTCTACGGTTAACACCATAATGAGGATTGGGCTAATGTGTCATACAAGATTTACAATCTTTTACAATTGTTCTGGCTTGCTCCTTTGTGATTTTAAACATACGCTGCAAGGTGGTGCTATTGACGTGAAACTGGGAGTGAAATAAAGTAGCTTGCTGGAGCGCTGAAAGTATAAAGATTGTTTGGGTAAGAGCATCAGCCTTTTGATTACCTTCATGGAGGGGACCAGGCAAGTTGGTATGTGCTCTAATATGGCCTATGAATAGAGGTTCTTTTCTTGCCCACAAAAGTTTTTGTATTTGATAAAACAATTTAAAGCCTGGAGTATGAGGTGCTATTGGTCCTGCTAGCTCTAATTTTGGGACGGCATGTACAATATAGTGGCTATCTGAAAAAATGTTCATGGGCTGCTCTATAAAATTTTCCAGAGCTCTTACCACAGCTTCCATTTCCACTAGTTGAGCTGATTAGTGTGCAGTTATGTAAGTCATATTTTTTTTTTTTTTTTTTAGTGACTACTGCAGGAGTACCATTTGAGGACCCATCTGTGAATACATTTAATGCCTTAAGAATAGGTTGATTTTTTATTACCTGTGGAAATATAATGGGATGATTGATACAAAAAGATAGTATAGGATACTTAGGAAGATGGTTATCAAAATTTGCAGAAGTAGAGCATCTAGCTATAGCCCAATCATTATCACTGAAGCATAAATATTCAACCTGTGACGATGAATAGGGAGTAATAATAGTAGCGGGGTGAATGCCAAATATTTTAGTAGAAGTCTTAAGTCCTTGAAGAATAAGTTTAGCCACCATGGAGGTATAAGACTCAATTGTACTTTTAGGAGAGATGGGCAAATGTATCCATAATAAAGGCCCCTGTTGCCAAAATACTCCTGTGGGTGTATATTGTGAAGAAATAATGATCAATATCAGCGGTCGAGTAAAATCAATTCTATCATAATGGGATCCTTCAATGGCCTTTTCTACTACCTTTAAAGCTTTCCTAGCATCAGGAGTCAATGTTCGCGGTGAAGATGGTTCAGGGTCCCCAAGAAGGATGTCAAATAAAGGTATTAGTTGGCCAGTAGTAAGGTTTAGTGTAGGGCGAAGCCAATTAATGTCTCCCAGTAGTTTTTGGAAATCATTGAGGGTGGTCAAATGTTTTTTATTTATTCAAATTTTGTTTTTTATTTATTCAAATTTTGGGGGATCTAACAAAGGTATCCATGATTTTAAATCCTAAATATAATATGGGTGATCTGCATTGAACTTTTTCTTCTGCTATATATAATCCATATTTTTTTTTAATTTTCTGCCACATCACTGAATATATTAAATAAGATTTTTTTATTAGGGTGGGCCAGTAAAACATCATCCATGTAATGTAGACACATGAGGTTTGGAAATTTATTTTTAATGTGTTGGATTGCTTTGTCCACATATATTTGGCATATGGTGGGGCTATTAGCCATTCCCTGCGGTAGCACTTTCCATTGATATCTTTTATCAGGGCCATTATTATTGATAGAAGGAACTGAAAAAGCAAACCTGGGGGCATCCAGAGGATGTAGGGGAATGGAAAAGAAACAATCCTTTATATCAAGAGTAATAAGATGGAAATTTTTTGTAATAGCTACAGGATTAGGAAGTCCAAGTTGAGTAGGGCCCATGATTTGCATGGTTTTATTAATTTCTCTAAGATCATGTAACAATCGCCATTTTCCTGATCACAAATATGGGGGAATTCCAGGGAGAGATGGAAGGTTCTAAATGTCCTGCTTCTAGTTGTTCCTGAACTAGTAGGCGGGCCGCTTGTAATTTCTCTTTAGATAGGGGCCACCGAGGGACCCACACTGCCTTATCAGAAAGCCATGGTATTTTCAAAATTATTTTCTCAGTGGCCCCGAAGAAAAATATCTTTTTCCTTTATGATAATGATTTCTTTTAGGGTTAACCTTACCCTGTACTTTTTGATAATGATTTCTTTTAGGGTTAAGATTACCCTGTAGATTTTCACATTTAACACCTGCAGGCTTGGTTGCAAGGTGTACTCCCATTTGTTGTAAAATATCTCTTCCCCATAAAGTAACCGGTAGGTTAGGTAAAACATAAGGCTGAAATGTTCCTTTATGCCCTTCATCATCCTCCCATTTTAAAATTACAGCACTTTTCTTTGGGAGGTTATCATATCCCAAGCCTCTTAAACTGGTTGAAGCTTTTTGCAGAGGCCAGTGCTTGGGCCATTGCCGTAGATTGATGATGGAAGAGTCAGCTCCAGTATCTATCAGTCCTTCCATCTCTATTCCTTGGATTTTTATTTTACACATAGGCCTCCTTGAACAATCTCGAACCCAGCAAGCCATGGGTCTCGAGTCAGTGGAACAAAATCCTCTATTGTTCCTTTTTTGAGGCATACTCATTTTAAATGAATTATGTAAATTTGGAAGGAGAAGCAGCTGAGCAATTATATCTCCTTGATTAACTGAACTTATGCTTTGGGGTGAGGTAAGCATTATTTTTATTTCCCCTTTGTAGTCTGAGTTTATTACACCTGGGGTCACTTACAAACCTAATAAGCTTTTAGGACTTCGCCCGAGAATAAGTCCTACAGTCCCTGAGGGAAGAGTTCCCCTGATTCCTGTGGGAATCAGTTGAAACCCCATTTCAGGTGTTAACACTATCCGGGCGGTGGAACAGCCTGTTTGTTTCCACTTTGCCTCTAAACTTCTTCCCGCAACTTCATTGCTCCAAGCGGCAATCACTTCAGACAGCAACAGGTGGTGGCTTGCACGGGGAATTCGGCTGGCAGGTAAGAACTGAAAATGGGAACAGGCTGTTCCTCTGGCGAGGGAGTGGATGGGTAGTAGGGATTGTGTAGAGGAAGCATCTGAGTGGATGCTTGAGGATACTCCTCCTCCAATGCCTTGTACATTTGTGGGCCCCAGAGCATTGGGCCCCGTGTCCCATTTTATGAATTTCTGAACAAATGATTTCCATGGATGTCAAATTTTGAATGGCATTTTTTGGCCTAATGATTTCCCTTTTTACACCTGGGGCAGTGGCCTGGGGCACGATATGAGCTTGGTCTTATTTCTCTTTGGGGATTTTGCCTAGAATAGCCTGATTGATTATGATAATTTTGCCTGGAATATCCTGATTGATTATAATGTCTAGTTTGAGCCCTTGAGAAATTTTAAGGGTCAGCATCTCTCATAGCTGCTGCAATCATATTTTCTGTGACAAAGGTGTCATTTATATCTTTACATATTTGTATATATATGTGGAAAGATCTTTTATTTCTCCATGGCCTGATGGCTTCCTGGCAGTATTTAGCATTTTCATATGCTAATTGAACAATTAATGGCATAGCTTGATCAACATCTCCAAACACTCTACCTGCAGTTCTCAAAAGTTGATCAGCAAAGTCAGCATACGGCTCATTAGGTCCTTGAATCACTTTTGACAAGCTACCTTGTATATCCCCAGGTCCTTGTAAAGTTTTCCATGCCTTTAAGGCAGTTGCATATATCTGAGCATATACACCTGGGACATAATATTTTTGAGCCTGTGAGTCTGCGAACTTCCCCTCTCCTGTGAGCATTTCTATATTATGGTCTCCAAACTCTGCAGCTGCATTGCTTTTAGCTGTTTCTATACAAAGTTCTTGAAATTGCAATTGCCAAACCAAATATTTTCCCCCACTTAATGTTGCTTTACATAGACTTTTCCAGTCTGAGGGGTTAAGTTAAAGATGTTAAGGGTCTCCAGCATACTCAGTGTGAAAGGAGCTTGGGGTCCATATGTCATTACTGCCTCTTTGAGATTTTTTTATTGTTTTGAAACCTACTGACTAGTGGACCCTCTGTCCATTTTCATTTTCAAGTACTGGCAGTTCCCAATGTATCTGTGAGATACCCTCGAGAGTGCATAAGCACTCAGAAAGACTTTTTATTTCTGTTTCTAGGGTTTACAAACGCCTAGTAATACCCTTCATATTTTCTGTAATGGATGCCACCCATGGGGGAGTAGGGGACAAAAGTGGTTCCTCTACTTGATGGTCCTTTTTCTTTTTAATTTCTTTTTGTTCTTTTTACTGGAGACTGTGCTCCCAGAATCACCTTTTGATTCCTCTTCACTACTATCACTTTTACTGGTATCCTGAATTTCAGCTTCTAAGGAAAGTACATATTCTTCGGCTAATTTCTGATGGCTTTTGCAGCTCTTACTTTTGAATTTACACCACTACTCTTCTCACTGGTATTAACTGACTCAGAGGCTATGCTTTCTTGATCATTTTCTTCACTATCCACTGAGTCCGCGATATCAAAAAACTCATCCATGGCTTTTATTATCCGGCTTTTTGTTATTTTCGCTCCCATTTTCAGTTCTTACCTGCCGGCCGAATTCCCCGTGTGGGCCACCACCTGTTGCTGTCTGAAGCAATTGCCGCTTTGAGCAACGAAGCCGCGGGAAGAAGTTTAGAGGCAAACTGGAAACAAACAGGCTTTTTATTCTGATAACTTCTCTCTCTGGCTCCAACAACAACTCCAACATGAACCACACACCACCAAACAACCCACAAACAAATGGCACCAACCCGATCCGATCCCAGCTCAAGTCTCCCGAGATCCTGGGCCAAGTCCCGCGAGATCCTGGGCCAAGTCCTGTGAGACCACAAAAGGCGGCAATGCCCAAACATCTCTATGGCCCGCAGCCAACCACAATCTCAGCCATCTCCCCAATCAGGGCTCCGCATAGAGTAACATAAATTTTCCAATATTAATCACAGAAATAAAATTGATTTAAAATCTTGAATCCAGCACAGGTGAGATAGGCTTATGATCTTATTGTCATCAGAATACCAGGAGGGGAAGAGAGCATGGTGGAGAAATAAAATAATGGCATTACTCCTCAAATTTGAACCCCTGCCGCCCTGAAAATATACACCTAAATAGTCAAGGGATTGACTATTTTCCAAAGAAATCCATGTCAACACATGTCAAAGTTAGGTTGCTGGAAACTAAAGGCAAAGAATACATTTTGAAAGGAACAAAAAAAATATAGACACATTTTCTATGGAAGGCTACCTTATCAAATAACAGCACAATTCTCATCAAACACACCAGAAAAAGAAAAGAGGGAAAACAGTTTGGAAAATAAGAACTCTCAAACACGAACTTTTAAATACTGAATGTGAAAAAAAGGCATTCTCAGTTAAAGGAAAATTTAGAGAATTGGTCACAGCAGATTTACTGTCAAATAATTGCAAAACGATGTTCTTCAAAGAGCAAGGAAGTGATAAAAGAAGGAAACCTGGAATATCAGGAATAAAGAAAGATGAATGAAAGAATGGATAAATAAAACAGACTATTTTTCTCTATGTTGTTAAAATTATGCTTGATGTTTAGACACAAAAATTATAATATTGTTTAATGTTTTAATGTATGTACAGGTAATATTTAAGACTGTTTCATCATTTATAGGAAGACTCAAGGACCTAATTATTGGTAAGTTTTCTGCATTGCACTTGAAGTAATAAAATGTTGGTACTTGCAGACTAATCTATGTAACTTATGTACACCATAATCCTTAAAGAAATCACCAAAAATACAGATATATGTTAAAAATAACTATAAATAAATCAAAGTGGAATACTAAAATAAAATCAAGGAAGTGACATGAAAGCAGAAAAAGAGAAACAAGAGAAGGAAAAACCAACAATAGTAATGAAATAAAATGGTATATGAAATCACATTATAAATTGTTGCATTAAATATAAGTACAAACATAATAAATAAAGTATAGAATTTTGGAGATAGGATAAAGATCATGACCCAGTTATATAATTATGTGCAGTTAATAAGAGATATAATTTGATAAAATGACTGGTAGGTTATAAATAAAAGGATAGAAAACTGTAGACCATATAAATACTAATTAAAATAAAGTTGGAGTGGTAATATTAACATCAGTAAAGTAGACTTCAGAACAAAAAATTGCTAGTGAAAAAGTGGGGCATTACATTTTGATGAAAGGGTCAATTCACCAAGAAGATGTAACATAAATATATGTATGTCAAACATTAGAACTTCAAAGTATGGGGAGCAAGCATTGACAGAACCTAAAAAGGACATAGAAATACAGTTGTAGTGGATAACTTCAGCACTCTTTCTAATTAATTGATCAAGCCATTAGACAAAATTTAGCATTGATATGGGAAAACTAGACAACACCAATGGGATTTACTTGAAAATTGGAGACCACTCCATTCAGCAACAAAAGAATGGACATTCTTTTCATAAATAGATGAGAATGTTGAGAATAAGTAAATAACATAAATCATGATGGGAAAAATCATTAATTCTGTTTGTGATGTATGAATTAGAAGTGTTGGTGCAAAATCCAAATAGGTGTCCAGAGTCAGATGCATGATACAGTTTTCATTTAAATGGTTTGAAGAGAAATAGATATTAGATGACGGATAAATACATAAGACACCAAGACACACAGATTTGAATGTTTCTGCTCAGAGACATTACTGTATTTTCTATGTCCAGTACCCATTTTGGGGGATATTACCACCATAATTTTCCCATTTGTACCCAATTTTCTTTTAATCATTCCTATCAATTTGGCTAGGAAACCATCATTAGTTTTAGCTAGGACCATCTAATCCAACAACCACATAAAGCATTCCCCTGTCTCTGTTTTCCCAATTTTTGTATCTCATTTACTGTATTTGCAACCAGGGTTATTGTTTCCTTATTCTATTTCAGTACCTAATTTAGAAATAACTGTTTACTTATAAATATATCCAAGTTTTCACAAGGCATTTGAAGTTTTTTCATGTTTTGTGCCAAGAGTTGATTCTACATGCTCCCATGTAGTTCACACTTTCCACATATTCTAATACTTATTAAATATTTTCTTGAGATTATTCTTAATAATTTTATACAATAATATTCCTCACACACTCAGTTAATTGTTGATTTTTTAATATAAGTGTAACTAATTTGAACAATACAATTTGTAGTATATTTTAAATTTAAACATGTTAAAATCAAATTGTATTATACTTTAAAACTGTCTATTCTAAATATTATGGTAGTTGAATAGTCATTATCACCCATCTTAGAATACATGAACTAAGTACTAATAATTTTGCACACCTGAAAAAATTAAGGTTTTTAAATAAAATCATAACTCTCCTGCAGATATAAACTGAAACATGTTAAATTTTTCATCTAATTAATTATTAATCATTGATCTAGGAAAATGCCAACTAGTTCAACTGAGAAATTAAAATAAAAAAAATGATAGGTAGAAAAGAAATATGTTAGGAATGAAACCCAAGTACGTTTTTCTATGAGAGTGGGGAATAGAAAACAAGTCAATATATCCAGAGGGCAAGTTTTATTTGAATGTCTATAAAGAAGAATTATTTGGCATTTTTATCAGTCACCTACAATTTACAGAGTTTATAAAATAATTTAGCCAATGAAAGGACAGAAATCTCGGTATAATGTACCCTAAACAATGAGTGGACAATGAGTGGTTTCTCATTGAGAACACAAATAATCTTTTTTTTTCTTAATTTCAAATTTCCGTTGATTTCATTTTCTTCCTAAACTCATAAAGCAATCCTCTTAATTCATAGACTTTTAACCTAATTAAACTTTTTATGGTCAATTCTAAAATAATTTGAACATATAAAAGAGTACATACATTTAATTTTTTTGTGTATCCTGTCATTATATGAATTAAAGTGTTAACAAAAATTTCTTCTGGTTTGGGACATTATTCTAATTGTTAACAGTAAAAAGTGTTCAAAGCAATCTAAGCCTTATGCAGATTTTAATATATTTGTACTATAGATAAAGGCAAAGTTTATTTCAAATACATCTAATGGCAAGAGAGATGTTTTTTATTCCATGTCATTTCATGTTTTTATGGATAAATGTCACATTTTTTTGGAATGACACAGGTTCAGTATCAAAGATGGTCTTATTTTTCTTTTTTGAATAATAAAGACTGACAGTTTTGATGGTAAAAGACTGAAGGAAATTTCTTATCTCAGTGTCACTAAAGAAATTTGAAGTCCTTGTTGAGTTCACATTTATGTATACTCCAAAATTAATTTTGAAAATCCATCAGGTGAATTTTCATTATATCCCCTTCATTTTATTGAAAGCAAAGAATGGAAATGACCTTACAGATGTAGGTTATGTCTGGTCATTTCCTATCTCAATATCAATAATTATAATTGGACTGAGGGTGTAGCTCAATGGTAGTGCACTTCCTTAGAATGGGTAAAGCCCTATGTTTGATCCCTAGAACTAGAAATAAAAGTTCATTATTCAATATTTGTAATTGTGCTTTTGCATGGGGCAATCTTGGGCAATATATCACATGGATATTCTTTTTTTTTTTGGGGGGGTGGTATTAGGGATTGAACTCAGGGGCACGTGACCACTGAGCCACATCCCCAGCCCTATTTTGTACTTTTTTAAAAATTTATAGACAGAATCTCATTGAGTTGCTTAGCACCTTGCTTTTGCTGAGGCTGGCTTTGAACTCACAATCCTCCTATCTTGGTCTCCTGAGCCGCTGGTATTTACAGGTGTGGCCACCATGTCTGGCTTCATATGGATATTCTCAATATTACTTTTTCATTTTTATGAGTGAAATAGTCAATTATGAAAAAGAGATAGGAAATGAGAATAATTTGTTCAACATTTTTACCACAGGTAATTTTTTATTGCAAATTTTAAAGAACTAATATATATGAAGGATGAGGATCTAGAAACTGTTTTTTGTTGTTGTTGTTGTTGCTGCTGCTGTTTCTGTTTTTAAACAGGGTTTCAGAAAGGGTGATCATAGTTTGGCAACATCACTTGGGAACAATTTACAAATGACAGTTTTCAAGTCATAACCCTGAATCAGAAACTCAGCATAGGGCCAGACATTGTGTGCCAACAAACCTTCCAAATGGTTCTGATGCACAATGATGGGTGAGAACCATTGGTTTAAAACCACCTATCCCCAGCTATCCTCAGAACATCTTCAAGGTATACATTCTCCAGTGTAGAGAACATTATTTTCTTGATATCCTCAACTATTAGATTTTTTCTGAATATACTGTATACTTGTATGACTTTATGCATTGTTCTAGCAACTTCCTCCAATTTCAGTACAGTCTTCTGAAGAATCTTTTATACTTATTTACAAATAGCTTATTTCCATATACTTTTTCAATTCTTACTTGCATTACCTTTGTATTGTTCTTGTGGCTTTCTTCCAGCATCTTGCACAGTACCATACCAAGGGTGTGAAAATGTAGCAAACCTAGGGGAAAGCATCCATTTGATTATAGATATATTTCTGTGGATGAACAAGTAAGAAATCTAGAGACTTTGAATTTGATCTCCATCACCTTATACTAGGTGTACTGCCTACTCTTCAGGACTTGGTGTCCTGGTGTGTTAGTCAACTTTGCATTGCTGTTGCCAAAATACCTGGCAGAAACAAAATACAATCTCAAGGTCTTGACCCCCCCAGTGACCTACTTTCTCCAGCCATGTCCCACCTGCCTTTAGTTACCACTCAGCAGTCCATCCAAGTTATTAAGCCACTCATATAGGTTAATCCACGCATGAGGTTACAGCTTTTATCATTGTCTAAAATTCCCACCTCTGAGCCTTGCTGTATTGAAGACCATGCTTCCAAAACATGAGCTTTGGGAGGGACATTTGTACATCTATACCACAACACTAGATGAAACTAGGACCACATCACTTATCAAACAGGATTGCAACATAATTGAAATGAGAGTATTCAAAGTACCTACAACTTAACAAAATCTTCAAAAATATCTGTTTATTATTGACTCGGTATATGTGGTATGCTCTATATGATGCTTAGAATGCATTTATTTATACCTCTTATCCTTTAGATGATAATGCAGGACATATGTACTTTGTTGAAGTTTCTCTAATAGTGAAATCATTCACTGGTAGGGAAGAAATATTACTCACTATAGCACAATGATAGTTTAACTGGATTATTATAAAAGAGAGAAAAACATAAGAAGGGAAAAAAAGCAAGATAAAGAAGAAAAAGCAATACAGGCAGTAGATAGGGAAATAGCTTAAGTAAAAACCAAATATGTAAGACTGGAAAGTGAAAATAATAGAGGAAAATGATAAAATGGTAATAACACTAACATTTGTAGCTTTTGCGATTTTTAGCCTGTGTTCTCATCCATTATCTTACTGGTTTTCTTACCAATTCTATGAATAAAATTGGTGGAAGAAGTAATTTTTTCATGACCAAGAAAGCCAAGGCTTGAACATAGAGATTCTGAATGTTTAAAAATGTCACTCATGTATCATGTATCAAGAAAGAATAATTTGGCTATTACCTCCCTGTAGTGGGGAGAAATCCAGTACAAATTAGAATTATTCCAAAGTAAATACCTGGGAACTCTTTCAGACTACTCTCTTCCTTCCCCTTAATCTCAATGTGCAATTATCACCTCATCCACATCCAGTTATGTTAGGACAGTGGTGTAGGTTGCAGTCGGGTCAAAGAAAGTGCTGAGAGACACAGAGACTGCTTCAAGAAGAGTTTAGTGGCAACAGGTAGACAGATAGCAGCACCTCAGTCCCTCATTGTGTTTTACCAAGCCCTGCCTCCTCTCCCTCACAGTGATTTGTCCAGTGGTGGCTGGCAGGGTGGGTGACACTTATCCTTTCCAGATTGCCTTCAGTTCTGTACCAGTCCCCATTCAGAGAGGGATTTTTTGATACATTATGCTGCAGAAGCAGTGATGTCTACAGCATTATTTACCTTAGTTTACTTGTATGACCAGCATCCCTGGGAGCAACTGTCCCAGGATGCATATGAGAAAATAGCTTTCTAGAGTTAACACTAACTCACTATAGTTCTCAGTTGCATAAGAGAAAGCCAGTGTCTTTCAGAATAATATCTATCTGGACTTTCCAGCCCAGGCTTGCTCACATTGTGCCTTTCAGTGGACTCTATTTGGGGGAACAGAAAAGGGGAAATCAGGAATATAAAGTTTTACTGCCCCTTTCTTTTAGGGACAATACACTGAATCCTTCAGTTTTCTCTCTGCCTCATTACATCCATGGCCAACAGCCTTATTTTTTTAATTTTTTAATTTTTATTTTTTTGGTGGTGGGGGATACCGGGGATTGAACTCAGGGGCACTTGACCACTGATATACATCCCCAGTCCTATTTTGTATTTTATTTAGAGATAGAGTCTCACTGAGTCACTCAGCACCTTGCTTTTTCTGAGGATGGCTTTGAACTCATGATCCTCCTGCTTCAGCTTCCAAAGTCACTGGGACTGGCCTTATTATTATTTTTTAAAAATATATATTTTTAGTTGTAGATGGATACAATATCTTTATTTTATTTATTTAATTTTATGTAGTGCTGAGGATTAAACACAGGGCCTCATGCATGCGAGGCAAGTGCTCTACCACTGAGCCACAACCCTGGCCTTATTATTTTTAACTAGAGGATTGGAAACAGTGCACAACTAGATTTTATGCCCTTTTCCTTGGCTCCTTCCAAACATCTTCCTCATTCTTGATAGACTGATCTGCTAAAAGGCATTGAAAGGATACTATTTCTTCAATCACTTCTTATCACAGTCAGTATGAAATACAAACTCTTTGGCATGACATGGTAGACCTTTTCTTATCACAAACCACTTTCTCACAGAGACCCTTTGCTCAGGTAACAGAGAATGAATTAAAACCTGTGGCCCAGTCCATGTTCTATAAAACAAATGCCTCTCACACAAACTACTCCCTTCCTTCAAATGCTTTCTCTCACTAATTCTTCTGGGTGCCTCAAGATATAGTTACATTGTGTGCATGAACAAATATGTAATAACATATCCCATCATTATGTACATCTATATTGTTGTACCAATAAAAAATGTGGAGAGAAGACAAAAAAAGAAGATTCAGCTTAGGCATCAGCACCACGTTCCTTGTCCCACTACCCTTATAACTTTGTATTAGTTTTATTTTATTAGTTTTTATTCCTGCAATAAATAATTTTTGAATGGTTACTATATTTAAAACACTTTTCTGAGATAAGACAAAATTATTTTTAAAAAAAGCACCATTCATTCTTTATAACAGAGTAGGGGTGGGTACAAACAACTAAAAAATTTCAGTGTCCTATGATGTGCTTTTAAGGGGGAAGTATAGTATCTATCTGATTTTCCTTTAGAGACTTGTGTTTACCTAGTAAAGTTCTTATTACTAGAGCTCATTTGAAAGCAGTAACTATATCACTATATTCATATCATGGGAGACTGATACATGCTTGTAGAACTAATAAATGATATACATTATTTTAAAATATTAAAATGTTATACAACTAAGTTCAGCAATCTATTCTGGTGGTTGATAATGTTTATTAATTAAATATTATTTTTAGACATTTAATTTTACATTTAATTTTGAAATAATTTTTCTTTTGTGTTTTCAGATGAAAAAAAAGACAAATTCCTTTATGTATTTGAAGGGCAGTGTAAGATCTCTGACGGTCTGAATATGGTAACTTGACTGGATAGGCTCCAGCCTGAGGTAACGTCCTTGACTCATCCCCAGCACAACATCCGTCCCTGTTGTCTTTCAGCTGCATTGCCCTAGTTTCTACTTCAGGTGTCCAGAATTTACTGATGCATCTGCGGAGACTGTTTACTCTGCTCTCAATTAGCCTTCCTTAAAAGCAGTGCCCTAGTGCCCTCAGCACCCTATAATCCACCACATTGTTCTCCATATCACTTCTCAGTACCTGATCACATGTTATATATGAACAAATAACATATCATCAGGTACTGATATTCATCAGCCAATTGAATGTCAGCTTTGCTCAGCTCCATGACTGTAGGGATTTTTAGTTGCTCAATGTCACATTCCCATTGATCACAACCTATGTGGGTGCTTCAGTTACTATTTATTCAATGTTTAGCTAAAAACACAGCTAGCCAGTAAGGGAAAACTGGAGATAAAGGATTTGGCAGATATTGAGGGACTGAGAGAATAAAGAAAAAATATCAAGAGATGTAGAAAAGAGTAAACATGTTCTGTCCTTGGAACAGGACGAGAGCATACAGAACCTTTGATGTTTAAGGAAATTTGATTGATGCAGGGAATTGCCCTCTGTAAATATTTTAGAGATGAATTAGCACATGATTCTGAATAAGGTGATTGCTTTCCCTCTTTAGACTCTCTCCTATATGTGTAGTACCAGGCCCACAGAGGTTGGTTAAAGGGTGCATAAGTTTGAACTTGTTTGGACTAAATCATCTCAATTCCATCATGTTTTCACCATTATTCATAATTTCAAGTGTTCTTTTGGAATTCTTGTCATTCTTTTAAAGTTAATGAAATTTTCTACATTAATTTTAGAGTATTTGACCATAGGATTTTTATAATTTTTTTGTTCAGAATTTGACAAAACAAGACACTCTTGAGATGTAAATGCATACCTACCATCTATGCACATATACTTTGCCAAGAATACAACTGGAATTTGCATGTCTTTGAATTTTAAGCCACGATGAAATTAGGGCTCATAAATAATGCCAAGTCTGTTATGTTTCTGGGTCCAATGAACCACACTAGATCATGAAATATTAGATTTTAAATATAGCAAAATAATGATAAAAGAAAAGACCTTTTAACCTATGTTGGTAAATTTGAATGTTTTTCATTTTGTAAGAAAGGCATTTAAGTGAATGTCTTGCATTATTTTGCAAGTAATACAAGGTGCAGGTATTTAATTCTACATAAATAAATTAATCTATTTATTGAGTTGAAAGACTTATAATAACTTGAGCTACAATTTACAGTTTCTAGATTAATATGTGATGCTCGATTTTATTTTGACAATTCTGAGACATGAAAAAAAAATATTTGAATTTAGCAAACTCCAAAAGGTTTTCTAGTTTCATTTCTGTTTTTGTAGAGTAACTTCAATTTTCCACAGTCTGATAGATCTGATTGGTGGGATCACTTGTCATATTCCCTCTGTGTTTATCAGTTTACTAAAACCAATATAGAAAGTGTTGTTAATGTCCCTCTTCTTATCTTCCTGCCAACTACCCATGAAGAGCATCAGTCAAGTAATTCCTCTATGAAGGATTTATCACCACTGCAGTGCCTTGTAATTGAAGGCATGTGGCTTCTTTGAATTCCTATATTTAAGTTGTGTTTGCTAAAAGTCACATACAAACAGCAGGGATTCTTGTTATTCTAAACATGATAGAAGAAAGAATTGATGTCTACACATCAAGAGAAAAGAGAGGCTGAATCTTATTAAGAGTCACAGAATTTTGATGTGTGGAATCTGCACATCAAAATGAGATGAAAAGATAGAGGAGTAAATAACTACACCATAGAGCACTGTTCACCCTGATCCTAGATATATAATAAGAGATTTCAGAATTAAAATGTTTTCTTTTACAGTGTAGAAATGTGAACTTTATAGAACACTCCTTTGTATAATACCCTTGATAAGCTACACATTTTATATATTATCTCCCCTAAAATTACCCTGTATTGTTTTCCATTATTAATAATGATTTGGGTAAGGATGTAATAAATGTCTTACTGAACTTCTTAATTAAAAGAGTTTTTGACTGCTTCCAAACAAACTTTGTAAGTTGTTATTACTTTGTGTAGATATTGACAGATTCAATATCTATCTCTCTTTCATCTATCTATATCTTCATTGTGGAAGTGTTAAGGGTCAGAGATACTAAGTGTCTCAGAGAGAAAGAACTCTCCATACTGAGACAGAAGAAATTCAGTTAACCTTGAGTTTTATATCAGCTTAAACATTGCAGGCTTCCACATACTCTTCGACTTTAAGGAAACTTGCTTTTTTTCTGAGCTTTACTAGGTAGTTGCTTTTTATCTATATTGATCATGTCTGAATTTCATGTAGTCTTATATTAAAGAGGAAAAATTTTATGTGAAAAACTTCAATGTATTTTCCATTCTATCAAAATTAATTGAATATGGTGGATGAATACCAATACATTAGAGTCATTGTACACGTTCTAGTGGACAAAGAAAATATTTCTGAAACTTCAATATACTTTGACAAGAATCTGTTTAAACGAAAACATAGCAAGTACAGAATGATAGGAGAAATATGTTGTTTTTCTTGATTAAGAACACCCACAGTCTTTCATAGAATACCCACAGGAAGCTGAGAAACATAATGGGAAAAGTGCAAAATCTATTGAGTGCTTTATTGGCTCAGTTATTCTCTGAATAGCAGCAGATATAAATACTCTCTGTGGCCTTAGGGCTGCTTTCAAAAATGCTTGTCTGTATTATCTTAGATTGCAAAAAAAAAAAAAAAAAAAAAAAAAAAGAAAAGAAAAGAAAAGAAAAAAAGAAAAAGAAAAGAAAGAAATGTCAGTGACTATGTTAAGTTACCACAGGCAGAGATTGAAAAATGGAGCAATAATATTCTAAGTAGTTGACCAAGATCAGAGCTGCTAAGATGGAGTGACATGTGGTGCACACATCCCCAGGCCACAAGTCACTAAATTTTAAATGGCACATCCTCTACCTAGACTAATCATCACAGCAGTCACATCATGCCAAACTCTTTCTGTATTTCTGATCTGTGGTTCTGTTAGGGATGAATCATTTTAAGAACCCTATAAAGAAAT
This sequence comes from Tamias sibiricus, assembly GCA_025594165.1. Taxonomy (NCBI): domain Eukaryota; kingdom Metazoa; phylum Chordata; class Mammalia; order Rodentia; family Sciuridae; genus Tamias; species Tamias sibiricus. The sequence continues at coordinate 30,859,538 of CM046661.1, forward strand.
AAAAATGGTTAATTTTGTGCTTTGCCATGGACTTTAAATACTAGGTTAAAATGTAAAATTATAAAATGAAGCATGATTTGTTCCTATACCTTAAGCTTACAAGCTTTAAGATCTTATCACAGGTTGGTACAGTCTTTTGTGTCTTTGTGTCTGCTGAAGTTTCAGCTACATGAGAGCAGGCAACATGTATTTCCATTTCTGTGTCCTTAGCACCTAGCACATAAATACTGTATTTATTAAATGAACACAAAGAATGGTTGGACAGGTGAACAATGTTAATGATATAAACAAGCATCTTTTCAGGATTTTTTTTTTTTTTTTTTTTTTGAGCAGGGAGGAGGGATATCCTATAGTTGTGCCCTTGCCAAAGGACATTTCACAACTCAGTGAGGTTTCAAATTTGATTTCTGAAGACATAATCCTGTTTTTTTGACATGCTTACCAAGCCCTAAACTGCTGGGATTGCAGTTTTAAAGTGACTGAAATGAGGAAAGTTGACAATGAGTCCGCTGAGGGTGGGGGTAGCTATAATCTAACAGAAACGATGATGTGGAAGAGATCTTTAAATGTTTTAAGATCTAGAAATATTTCTGGAGATTTGAGAGAGAATATGTGGGGATTTAATTTGTACATTTATAGTATACCAAATCAATTACAGCAAATAAATTTAGTATGGTCTATGCATACTTAAATTACCTCCAAATAATCCAATGAATCAAACCCCTGGAATATTTTCATAGGAAAAATTTATCCCTGCCTCAGGGAAAAAAAAAAATCCAGTTTTTCTGGAAGGCAATTAATAGGACCTAAACAGATTTCTTGCCCATTCCAACATGAAATTCATTTCAGAATCGGTGAAATTCCCATATCAATTATGCCATTGCTGAATCTGGGGAGCTAAAAGTTATTCATTCTTCCCTTGCCCTCCACAATACCCACCTCACTCTACCATCCAGGATGATACCTGTTCTATTTAGGTAGCTGACTTGCCCTTAGTATTCACTGTAGTTTATGATGCTGAGACATTATTGTTAAAACCTTTGTCTTTCATATGCAGTTTTTCTTCTCTGTCTAAGCAATTATGTTGCATGGGTCACGAGTCATCTTTTTTTTTTGAGCGGAGGTATTCCTCTGACAATATTGAATATTGCCTGAGCCCTGTGCACTATGCAATCTGTGCCAACTTTTGAAACCCCACAACTGTTTTATATTCCTGGAAATAGCTTAACTACAAAAACCAGTCTTGCTTATATGATTTAGATAAGTCTGGAAGATGGCCCCCTTAAGACAGTCGAAACAGATTCTTCAAGGTTCTTCTCTTTGTCCCATGAATGGTTAGCTGTACTTTGTGTATCCTCTGACCAAAATGGAAAAACTGCCTGCTAATCTGACATGAGTAAACTTGAATTAATCTTCTTTCCCTCTTCCTACCCTTGAACTGATTCTGACTACCCTTGAACATTGCAACATCCAACAACCACTTTTTAGTAGCTCCTATGGAAAATCATCTGGCCTTAGGAAAAAACATCAATTTTCTGATCAAGCCACTTGCTGGCCATCTCGCCCCAGCCCCTGACCCCCATGTAACTCTTTTAAACTCTGTTTGTTTTTCCTATAAATGAAAATTCGTCTGCCTGATATTTGAGAAGCTGGTAGATCTAATGGGAAGAGATTCTTCATATGCAATAATGCCCATTCTCTATTCAAACAGATCTTCTTTCCTTATTGCAATAATCCTTTGGAACAAAATCTCTCCTTCCCTAGACCCAGTGTTATTTTATTTGACAACAGAAATGTTTTGTAGGAAAAATATGTTGTGGGAATAAAGTATTCACACTAAGTGTGAGAACAATACACATCAGTAATTGAAGTGTATATCAAAAAGATAGATTAATTGGATGAAGTTTAGCATATACAGATTCTACCATCAATTCCGAGGTTTGTTGTGGACAGAAGAGAGAAGAGATAGCATAGGAACTTCCAGTTTATCTAGGGGAATTTTCCAAACCATAATTTTTTTTATAATATTCTTTCCATCATCCCAAACCTTTACATGCTCCCCTAAGGCCACAATTCTTTTTTTCTATCATTTAAAACCTAATGGGTCCTTACCCTGAATAACCAACCATTACTTTGAGTTGGGGGACTGGTAGTGAAATGCTAGGAGGGGCCTCAGCTCAGGATAGTGAGACCTAGACTAACCAAAGAGAAAAAATAGAGGAGTGGCTAAGAGAAATATTATTTCTACAACTTAGTTGTTCACAACCATAGATTTATCAGGTAACAATGTCATACAAATTTGGTTGTCAAAAAATCATTTGTGAAAAAAATGAAATCTATACATCTCTGAAGACATTAGAAGTGAAAAGAAATAATATCATTTTTGAAAAAAAAAAAAAAAACCCAGAGGCTATTATAAAGTATTTTTCAAATAAATACATACTTTTTTGTATAAATACATAATTTTTCAAATAAATACATACTAATTTTATTGTTCAAAACAGTTTAATGACATCTATTATTCATTTACAATATAACCAGTTCCTAACTGTGATGCATTGTGTGCTGATATAAAAATTGTTTAATTACAAAAGGAGAAAATGGTCTATGTAGTATAATGCTTAATTATTTAGAATCTCTTGCATTCGTATGTAATCTTATTTTGTCTTATTGGTAAACTTTTTTTCTGTTATTGGTAAGAAATCATTACTTGGAGACCCAGCCACCAGTTCACCTGGCCTCCAGGGCCCAGAATAGCAGCTCCCTGCTGCTGCACACAGGGCCTAACCTGAGGAAAAGCCCCCTCCACTCCCGGGGGAAGTGCGGCCTGCCCAGCTGCGACCTGAACAAGAGGTCTGCAGAACTGCTGTTGAGCCCAAGGAGAACACCACCATATTTGAGGAAAGCAATGGCTGACCAGGACAAAGAAACAAAGAAGAAAGGAAAAGTAGCTGCAGACATCCAGAGATCCCCCAGCGCTCTGAGAACAGCACACACCTGGGTGAGACTCTGGCAATCAGGAGGGGAGGGAATATCTGAGGCTAGCACAGTGGCCCCAAGAAGTACAACTGTGGGTGAGCGTAGGGAAAGGGTGCCTTCTGGAGGGTCCCTTTCCCAGTGCCATTCAGCTGCTGACACACAATCCCCTTGAGCCACTCTTCTGCTGTGCCATTCTGCAACTACCCAAAGGTGCAGCCTTGACTCCACTTACAGGATCTCTGACTGGACATGATCTGGGTCAATTGGCTTAAACTGAAAGGGAAAAAAGAAGGGCTTCCCATGGTCCATTTTGTTTGAGACTTGTTCCTGGGTTCAACTTTGTTTGTTTGTTTGTTTGTTTTGTTGTTTCTTGGGGTTTTTTTGTTTGTTTTTGTTTCTGTTTTGTTTTGCTTTGTTTTTGTTTTGATTGACAGTGTGTTTATTTGTTTGCTTCTGCTCCTCTTTTCTTTCTTTCTTTTCTTCCTTCTCACTTTTGCATCTTTTCTTCTTCCTTCATCTTCCCTATTTACACCCTAAGGTTGCATACTCGACAGAGGCAAAGACAAGTTATATGCAGAAATTGGGATTTCTAGAATGGGTGCAATTGAAATACATAGCAAAGTGGTGTTATATATAGATTATTCTCTATTTTCTTGACTCACTCTCTCTCCTCTCTCTTACACTAATTTCTACTCCTGTGTCATTTTTTTTTGTCTTTTCCATCTTTCTTTATTTCTTCACTAAACTGCTGCATAAGTTAGGTTTATATATAAAACGGTCTTTCCACCTAATCATTCACATCATTCTCTTTCCTCTCTCGTCTGCTGATACTAAACCACTTCCATAGAACTCTCTTTTCATACTTTCTAAGAAAGAACAATTCAATACACTCACTTCCTTCTTCCTAAACATATCACCTCTGTGTCCAATACTTAAAACTATAAAATCCCATCAAGAGCATACAGAGTAAATTAGAAACAATATCTGGGTTAACTAAATCTGTAAATTGTGATCAAACTGGGATTTTCTGAATAGAAAGTGTTTGATTTTAAAGTGTAAAGGAATTATAAGGGGATCTGATTGCATTGCATTACAGGAGCAACATAAGACTTTAAGGTAAAATTGAAATAGTCAAGGTCCCACAGTGCAGGAAGAAAAGACACACAAGCAATATGAAGAAACAAGGGAAGAAAGTGACACAAACAAATCAATATACCTCCTCGGTAGATTCCATGGCAAGCACACTTAGTGAAATGCCAGAGAGGGAATTTATAAATTACATATTCCAAATGTTTATGGAATTAAGAATGAACTAAAAAATGAGATGAGGGAGCAAATACATGTGGTAAAAGATCATTTTGACAAAGAACTCCATAAACAAATACAGGAAGTAAAAGATTACTTCAATAGGGAGATAGAGGCTCTAAAGAAAAAACAAACAAAAAATTCCGGAAATGAAAGAAGCAATAAACCAAAATAAAAGCTCAATCGAAAGTATCACCAACAGAGTAGATCACTTGGAAGAAAGAACCTCAGACAATGAAGACAAAAATATCTATTCTAGAGAAAAATCTAGATAACACAGCAAAAATCATAAGAAACCAAGAACAGAACATTCAAGAATTATGGTACAACATAAAAAGACCAAACTTAAGAGTGATTGGGGTAGAGAAAAGAGTTTCAAGCCAAAGGAATGAGTAATTTATTTAATGAAATAATTACAGAAAATTTTCCAAACTTGAGGAATGAATGGGAAAACCAAGTTCAAGAGGCTTACCGAACACCACACATACAAAATCACAACAGATCCACACCGAGTCACATTATAATGAAAATGCCTAATATACTGAGGAAGGAAAGAATATTAAAAGCCATGAGAGAAAGGAAGCAGATTACATATAGGGGGAAACCAATCAGACTATGTTCAGATTTTTCAACCCAGACCTTAATAGCAAGAAGATCCTGGAATAGCATATTTCAAGCTCTGAAAGAAAAGGGATGTCAACCAAGAATCTTATATCCAGCAAAATTGAGCTTTAAATTCAAAGACGAAATAAAAACCTTGCACAACAAGCAAAAGTTAAAAGATTTCACAACTCGAAAGCCAGCACTTCTGAACATCCTAGGCAAAATTTTTCATGAAGAAGAAGATAAAAATAACAACGAAAATCAACAAAGGGAGATATTAAACTAAGTGAAATACCAACCAGAGGAGAAACCAAATCAAGCTAAAAACCATAATACAAATAAAAATGGATGGGAATAAAAATCACATCTCAAAATAACCCTAAATGTTAATGGCCTAAACTCGCCATTCAAAAGACATAGTTTATCAGAATGGATTAAAAGAAATGACCCAACAATTTGCTGTCTCCATGAAACACACCTCATAGAAAAAGACATCAATAGACTGAAGGTGAAAGGCTGGGAAAAGTCTTATCACTCACATGGCCTGCAGAAGCAAGCAGGGGTTTCCATTCTCATTTCAAACAAAGTAGACTTCAAGCCAAAGCTAAACAAAAGGGACAAAGATGGATATTTCTTACTACTTAAGGAAACCATTCATCAACAGGAAATAACAATCATATATCTATATGCCCCAAATAATGGAGCACCTACATTCATCAAACAAACTCTTCTCAAGTTCAAGTGTAAAATAGACCACAACACAGTTATTCTAGGGGACTTCAACACACCTCTCTCACCAATGGATATATCATCCAAACAAAAGCTAAACAAAGAAACTTTAGGCCTCCTTAAAACAATTAATAACTTAGAACTAACGGACATATATAGAATATTTCATCCCTCAGTAAACGAATACACTTTTTTCTCAGCAGTACATGGCTCCTTCTCCAAAATAGACAACATATTATGTCACAAGGCAACTCTCAGCAAATATAAAAAAAATAGAGATACTACCCTGCATTCTATCAGACCATAAGGGGATGGAATTGGAAATCAATGACAAAACAAGGAATAAGAAAAACTACTCCAACAACTGGAAGCTAAACAACATGCTACTGAATGAACAAGGGGTTGAAGAAGACATCAAAGAGGAGATTAAAAAATTCCTAGAGGTAAATGAGAACACAGATACATCGTATAGAAATCTCTGGGACACTATGAAGGCCGTATGAAGAGGAAAATTCATTGCACTGAGTTCATTCCTTAAAAGGAAAACAAAAACCAACAAATAAATGACTTAACATCACACCTCAAAGCACTAGAAAAAGAAGAACAGATCAACACCAAGAGCAGTAGAAGACAGGAAATAATTAAAATCAGAGCAGAAATTAATGAAATTGAGACTAAGGAAACAATTCAAAGAATTGACAAAACTGAAAGTTGGTTCTTTGAAAAAATAAACAAAATTGACAGACCCTTAGCGATGCTAAAGAAAAGAAGAGAAAAAACTCAAATTACTAAACATTCATGATGAAAAAGGGAATATCACAACAAACACCTCAGATATACAGAAGAGAATTAGAAATTACTTTGAAAACTTGCACTCTAATAAAACAGAAAATACTGAATGCATTGACACATTTCTAGAGGCATATGATTTTTCTAAACTGGATCTGGAGGCTATACACAATTTAAACAGATCTATTACAAGCAAAGAAATAGAAGATGTCATCAAAAAAGCTATGAACAAGGAAAAGTCCAGGACCTACCTGATGGGTTTTACAGCTGAGTTCTACAAGAATTTAAAAGAAGAACTAATACCATTGCTCTTGAAACTATTTCAAGAAATAGAAAAAGAGGGAGCTCTTCCAGACTCTTTCTATGAGGCCAATATTACATTGATTCCAAAGCCAGGCAAAGACACATCCAAAAAAGAGAACTTCAGGCCAATATCTTTAATGAACATAGATGCAAAAATCCTCAACAAAATTCTGGCAAATCGGATACAAAAACATATCAAAAAGATAGTGCACCACGATCAAGTGGGGATTATCCCAGAGATGCAAGGCTGGTTCAACATTCGGAAATCAATAAACATAATACATCACATCAATGCACTTAAAGATAAAAATCATATGATCATCTCAATAGACACAGAAAAAGCATTTGATAAAATACAACATGACTTTATGTTCCAGTGCTTTGAACATATCCAGTGCTTTGAATATCAGGAACATATTTCAACATTATAAAAGCTATTTATGCAAGGCCCAGAGCTAACATTATCTTAAATGGAGAAAAATTGAAAGCATTCCCCTCTAAAAACTGGAACAAGAGAGGGATGCCCCCTTTTACCACTGCTATTTAACATAATACTGGAAATTCTGGCCAGAGAAATTAGACAAAAGAAATTAAAGGGATCCGGATAGGAAAAGAAGAGCTCAAATTAGCACTATTTGCTGATGACATGATACTATACATAGAAAACCCAAAAAACTCTACCAGAAACCTTTCACAACTAGTAAATGAATTCGGCAAAGTAGCAGGATACAAAATCAATACTTATAAGTCAAAGGCATTGTTGTACATCACTGACAAAGCCTCTGAAAGGGAAATGATGAAAATTACAATAGCATAAAAAAAAAAAAAAAATCCCTGGAACCAACTTAATAAAAGAGGTGAAAGATCTCTATAAGGAAAATATAGAACACTAAAGAAAGAAATCATAGAAGAACTTAGAAGATGGAAAGACCTACCTTGCTCTTGGATAGGTAGAATCAATATTGTCAAAATGTCCATACTACCAAAAGCATTATACAGATTTAATGCAATTCCAATCAAAATCCCAATGTCATTCTTCAAAGAAGTAGAAAAAGCAGTCATGAAATTCATCTGGAAAAATAAGAGACCCAGAATAGCCAAAGCAATCTTGAGTAAGAAAAGTGAAGGAGGGGGCATCACCATACCAGACTTTAAATTATACCATAGAGCAATAGTAACAAAAACAGCATGGTATTGGCACCAAAACAGATTGGTGGACTGATGGTGCAGAATTGAGGACACAGAGACTAATACATACAATTTCATCTATCTTATATTAGACAAAGGCGCCAAAAATGTACAGTGGAGAAAGGATAGCCTCTTCAACAAATGGTGCTGGAAAAACTGGAAATCTATATGCAATAAAATGAAATTAAACCCTTATCTCTGACCATGCACAAAACTCAATTCAAGTAGATCAAGGACCTAGGAATTTAGACTAGAGACAATACGCCTAATAGAAGAAAAAGTAAGCTCCAATTTCCAACACGTCGGATTAGGCCCCAAGTTCCTTAATAAGAATCCTGTAGTGCAAGAATTATTACCAAGAATTAATGAATGGGATAGATTCAAACTAAAAAGCTTCTTCTCAGCAAACAAAACAATCAGTGAGGTGAATAGAGAGCCAACTAATTGGGAACAATTATTTAATACATGCACATCAGATAGAGCACTTATTTCTAGAATATATAAAGAACTCAAAAAACTTAACACCAAAAAAAAAAAAAACCAAATAACCCAATCAATAAATGGGTTAAGGAATTGAAAAGACACTTCTCAGAAGAAGATACACAAGTAATCAACAAATACATGAAAAAATGCTCAACCTCGCTGGCAATTAGAGAAATGCAAATCAAAACTACTCCAAGATTTCATTTCACACCAGTCAGAATGGCAGCTATCAAGAACACAGCAACAATAAATGTTGGAGAGGATGTGGGGAAAAAGGCACACTCATACATTGCTGGTGGGACTGCAAAATGGTACAACCGCTATGAAAAGCAGTATGTAGATTTCATGGAAAAACTGGGAATGGAACCACCCTATGACCCAGTTATCCCACTCATGGGTCTATTCCCAAAGGACTTAAAAATAGCATATTACAGTGACACAGCTACTTCAATGTTTATAGCAGCACAATTCACAATATGTAGGTTGTGGAACCAACCTAGATGTCCCTCAGTAGATGAGTGGATAAAGAAAATGTGGTATATATACAAAATGGAATTTTACTCAGCAATAAAAGAGAATAAAATAATGTCATTTGCAGGTCAATTGATGAAGTTGGAGAATATAATGTTAAGTGAAATTATTCAATCTCAAAAATCCAAATACCAAATGTTTTCTTTGATATAAAGAAGCTAGTTCACAGTGTTGTTGGATGGGTGTACATAGGAGGATTAGAGGAACACTAGAATGGTCAAAAGAAAGGGAGGGAAAGGTATGGAGTGAGAGGGGAAGGAGGGAGGAAAAAAAGAAAAATATGGTGGTTGAATGAGATGGATATCATTATCCTAAATGCATGATTGAAGATCTGAATGGTACTTATATACTTTGTATACAAACATTTGTATGTAAAAAGATGCTATATATGTGCATTATGAATTGTAATACATACTACTATTATAAATTAAAAAAGAAAACAATAGGACAATAAAATTTTTCAGTGTTTAGAAAAACAAGAATTGTTCACTGAATATCTATATATTCACAACCTGCATTGAGCAATGTATGCATGAATTTTTGCCAACGTATTTTAAAGTAAGTTATAACTAATAAATTTTTATTTAATACCATAAAAAAAAATCATTACTTAATATTTTTAAGGATTCATAAACTGTTTACAATAAAATAATGAATGGATTATCTTACTGGCCACTTAGATTGATTAAGCACACCATTAATTGCAGTTGGTGAAAATTACAACAGATGAGAGATGATTTTACTTGGAATCTTGGTCTTAAAGGAGTATTTTGTGGGAAGAAAAATTGTACAATGAAAAAAATAATTATAGATGTGCCCACAAAATTGGATATTATAGTTGAGGTCACTTTCTAACATTTTGTCTGATAAATATGTCACCATACCTATTCTTAGATTATTCCTGGTGTGTAAGTACTAGTCTTCTGTTCACAGATTATCTTATATTCATTTCTACATTTCATATTACAAGGATATACACCATGTTATTTCTTAAAAGGAAGAAAAATAAACCCATTCATAGGCAGATAATTATATTAACTGACCCTATTCTCCAAAATCCCAAATGACTGTTTAGAGAAATGGAAAGAAAATATTAATTTAATCAGTACACCAATGACTACAAAATAAAGAAAAAATCTTTACCATTATTAGCCCAAACTGCTTCTAAATTTTTAACTCTTGATGTTCTCAGTGGTAAATTAAAGGTGGTCTCAAATCATGTATTATAGTATGGCTCTTTGAGGCTCTTTGAAATGCCATCTTCAATCTTTACTCAGGTGAACAATAACTTGATTAGAGTAGTGTGCACCTGCCAGGTTCTACAGAAGAAAGATTTCACACACTATTGAAAATTCTCATCATAGGTGTAATAAATTGGCTCAATAATAGATTGGATTCTAGATGTATAGCCTCTCACAACAGAAATATTTAGAGAAGATCTTCAGGCAAGACTGGGAAACAGGTCTTCAAATAATATCACCAAGGACTCTAGCTTTCTTCCTCTTGATCTAATGGCTGCAGGGCCATATTCATATTGGCCTCTTCATCATAGCCCCATACAACCCCTTCAAGCATGCTTTTCAAATAACATTCAGGTAGAAAGAATACATCTCCAGTAGCTATCACAGGACAAAGATGAAGATTCCCTTTCTTCCAGACCCAGCAAATGTTCATTGTTTTTGCAATGTTAATAATTGGAGCTGGGCGCGGTGGCTCATGCCTGTAATCCCAGCACTTTGGGAGGCTGAGACAGGAGGATCGCAAGTTCAAAGCCAGCCTCAGCAATGGCGAGGCACTTAGCAACTCAGTGATACCCTGTCTCTAAATAACATACAAAAAAGGGCTGGTGATGTGGCCCAGTGGTCGAGTGCCCCTGAGTTCAATCCCCGGTACCACAAAAAAACAAAAACAAAACAAAAAATTGGAGATAAAAGCAAGCCCTATAATAGAGAGGATGATAATCCATAGCCCTTCATACATGTGTGAAATAAATCAATGCCACATGATTCTTATGCACAATGATTATGTAGGAGTATTATTTCTTCAAGAATAGGGCACCATTAAACAGAGAAGGCAGCCAAAACCCACCAATGTCCTGGGCTACTGTAGGTACATGCTGCTGTTTTCCATTCTACAGAGCTCCTCACGTGAGTGTATTTTACCTACCATGGTCTCAACCTCCAAACATCCCACTCACTATAGGCTCCTCCTGTCTTAAAGAACACAGTACTAGGCACTTATAATCTGGCACTCAATTGAACTCAATTGAACCTGTGAGGACCAACCATCCATTGATCTTGCCACCATTTTGTTTTGTGGTCCTTGTGACCTCCCTCCCTTCATTTTCCTGTTTAATTTTCAAGGTGAATTATTATTAATAATCTTTTGAATAATTCTTCAAGACCATTGCAACACATCCCTCTTTCTGGTGCTGAACTTGGAAAAACCTTATCAGTGATCCACCCAGTTCTACTCTTATTCCACACCCACAACTTTTCAGCTCAATGAAGCTGGAGAACAGCAGGCACCAATACTGACATATCTCCAACTATTTAGCTATTAATATAAAATAAAACATAATGCTTTTGAGCAATCACAGGATGTTTTACTTGTTCATATGCCCCACCTGAACCATTCTGTGGACTCTGAACTCATATATCCAACTGCCTTCTTGAGTAATTCACTTGGAAGACTGATTTTAATTTTAAATAAATGAACATGAGCTCTTAAAAAGTAATTTTTTGATCTACTGAGCTTCCAACCTAGTATGCTTCTTTGGCCATTGTCCTGATCACAGTTGATACAGCTGATTCATCTAGTTGCTCTGGATATAAACTTTATATCATTTGTGCTTTTGTTTCTTCTCCATATTCCACGTATAGTCCTTTAGTAAACAATGTTGATTTTACTTTACACACTAAAATTTGAAAACTTCTCATTATCTCTGCCATCACCACTTTGTCCCAAGTCACCAGTTTACCTCACATGTATTCCTACAATGCTGTGGTCTGCTTTCTAGACAGAAACAGACTTGTTCTACTAAAACTTGTCTGGTCAGGTTACAACTTTCAAAATATATCTTACATGCCTTCCCCATTTTCGTTTAGGAAAAAAGCCAAAACCTTTATAATGGGCTAAGTTTCCTATCTGAAATTCTACTTATTTCTCCACTAATTTATAGCTTCATTTATGCCAGTGTTTTAGTGAGCTTTTTCGCTGCTGTGACCCAAGGACTGACTAGAACAATTTTGAGGAGGAAAAGTTTATTTGGGGGCTCACAGTTTGAGATATCTCAGTCCATAGACAGCCAACTCCACTCGTCAGGGCTCAAGGTGAGTGTGAGGTGCAGAGCGCAAGAGTGTGATAGAGGGAATTAGCTCACATGATGATCAAGAAGCAGAGAGAGAGAGAGAGAGAGAGAGAGAGAGAGAGACTCAACTCACCAGATACAAAATATATACCACATAGTCACACCCCCAAATGGCCTACCTCCTTCAGCCATACCCTACCCACCTTCAGTTACCACTAAGTTAATCTCATCAGGGGATTAATTCACTAAGTGAGATAAGGACTTCATAACCCAATCTTTTCACCTCTGAATGTTCTGGCATTGTCTCACACATGAACTTTTGGAGGACACTTCATGCTTCAACCCACAACAGCTGGTTTCTTTATGGTTTTTGGAATATACAAAACATTTCACTACCTCAAAATTTTTAAACTTGCTCTTTTCTAGGATGGAAGGATGTTTCCCTGCTACCCCTATGGCTCGATCTCTTGTTGCCTTCATTTTAAGTGTCAACTTTGCAGTTAGATACATTTTCAGAACTATCCACAAATTGAAAGCAGCTCCAAACTTCCATATTTCTGTAATTTATAGCTCTATGTTTAACTGGCATTTTAAATAGTATTCACCTTCCTCATACACACACACACACACACACACACACACACACACACAATGTTTATGGATTATTTGTGTGTATACCTTATTTAGTGTCTGTCATCCCATCCACTAACCCAGCACACACACACACACACACACACACACACACACAACAAACAAAACCTACTAGAAAATAAGCACCAAAGAGACAAAGATTTTTGGCAAATTTGTTAAATGCAGAGACCCAAGAATGTAATAGGACTCCCAGAAATAGGCTATAATAAATATTTGTTGAAAAATTAATTACAGTTTTTTCTTCTTATATAACTGGAGATAATGTTTGCCAATGTGGCTATAATTAGACCATAGTAAACATTATTCAGAAGTCCCCTCCAGTAAAATCAGATCTCCCAAAACTGGGTGTCTTCTAATAAATAAGAGAATATATTGTAGAAGAGGAAAGATTTGTTTTCCTCACCATCGTAAGGCTTGTGATTGAGACTCCTATAACAAAAGACAGATTGACAAGAGCAAAGCATACATATTTATTTAATCAAAGTCATACATGACATGCAATGGTTAGAAATGAAAACTCTGAGAACAAAAGAAACCTATGTATATCTATGGACAGTTGTGGAGGAGCATGTCTGGAGAACACATCTTCTGAAATAATGGTAACAAACTGAGGGACACTGAGCAGGGCTCTATGTTCAGAGTCTTCTTGGCATTCCTGTGTCTCCACTCCCCTCCTTTAGGGATAGGGAGGCCATCTTTGGAAAAGGGTTTTATGGTATTCTTTAGAGGAAGTTCAGAAAATTCTTTTCCTGCCTATATCAGAAGAGAATGGCAGAAAAAGTTCAGAAAAACTTCCTGCTTCAGCTGTTTTTTTTTCAAATTCCAACAGGCCATGATTTGGAGAAACAGGTCCTAAGCCCCATTGGTATAAAAATTATCACATTGAATTGTGATTGTGTTGGCATTCAACTAGCTAACTGCTTTCTCCTTTCATATTCTCTCTCTTAAGCCTCGGCTGAATTTAAGCTTTTAAAATTTGAATCTATTACTGATTGATGTCACATATTCATTCTTTACCTCTTTCTCTTTTCACTTCTTAGAGTAGGTGGGAAGAATACGATCACGAGAGATCACACACACACACACACACACACACAATGTTTATGGATTATTTGTGTGTATACCTTATTTAGTGTCGTCATCCCATCCACTAACCCAGCACACACACACACACACACACACACACACACACACACAAACAAAACCTACTAGAAAATAAGCACCAAAGAGACAAAGATTTTTGGCAAATTTGTTAAATGCAGAGACCCAAGAATGTAATAGGACTCCCAGAAATAGGCTATAATAAATATTTGTTGAAAAATTAATTACAGTTTTTTCTTCTTATATAACTGGAGATAATGTTTGCCAATGTGGCTATAATTAGACCATAGTAAACATTATTCAGAAGTCCCCTCCAGTAAATCAGATCTCCCAAAACTGGGTGTCTTCTAATAAATAAGAGAATATTGTAGAAGAGGAAAGATTTGTTTTCCTCACCCATCGTAAGGCTTGTGATTGAGACTCCTATAACAAAAGACAGATTGACAAGAGCAAAGCATACATATTTATTTAATCAAAGTCATACATGACATGCAATGGTTAGAAATGAAAACTCTGAGAACAAAAGAAACCTATGTATATCTATGGACAGTTGTGGAGGAGCATGTCTGGAGAACACATCTTCTGAAATAATGGTAACAAACTGAGGGACACTGAGCAGGGCTCTATGTTCAGAGTCTTCTTGGCATTCCTGTGTCTCCACTCCCCTCCTTTAGGGATAGGGGAGGCCATCTTTGGAAAAGGGTTTTATGGTATTCTTTAGAGGAAGTTCAGAAAATTCTTTTCCTGCCTATATCAGAAGAGAATGGCAGAAAAAGTTCAGAAAAACTTCCTGCTTCAGCTGTTTTTTTTCAAATTCCAACAGGCCATGATTTGGAGAAACAGGTCCTAAGCCCCATTGGTATAAAAATTATCACATTGAATTGTGATTGTGTTGGCATTCAACTAGCTAACTGCTTTCTCCTTTCATATTCTCTCTCTTAAGCCTCGGCTGAATTTAAGCTTTTAAAATTTGAATCTATTACTGATTGATGTCACATATTCATTCTTTACCTCTTTCTCTTTTCACTTCTTAGAGTAGGTGGGAAGAATACGATCACGAGAGATATGAGGTGTTAATAGGGTAGAGCATGCGATGCAACTCATAGCTCCTAGGCATATCTCCAATGTTAAGTTTTGCTCAGGGTGAGACATCTAGTAGAGGATACAGCTCTGTTGGCATCAGCAAATTAAGATCGCAAGGATGAAACATTATTGTCACTGTTCTGCTGAGTGTCGACCCCACTTGTTAATATGCAATCTCTCTGCAGCTTATAGGGAGGCTATACAAAATTGATTCAGTGGAACCTCATTATGAACTGAGCACTATTGTCAAATGTGTCTCTAGAGTATGTATTTTTTTTTTTCCTGGCAGCGACTGATGCTTTTGAAAACTTAATGGATTTAACACGGGCTCCTCTTCTTCCATCTATTAGTATCATCCACATTTTGAGCAATTAAATTCCTTGTGATGCCTCTCACAGATGAGTTATGAAGTGATGATGAGTTATGATGATGATGAGTTATGAAGTGATCAATTCAAAGAGAGATATTTGATAGGTACAAATGCTTGAGAATAAAGAAGATTTATCCCTGGAAATACATCTTACCTAGTGTTTTCTATCATTTTTCTCTACAGAGTGGCAAGATAGCTTTTCACAGCAAAACAAAGCATGAATAAAGATTACGACATGTAAGAACAATGCAAATAACAATTTTATTATAATGCCATATTCATTTATTTTCCATTTGGTTTTGAAAAAATAATATAATAAAGTTGGAGAGTGCTCAGTTTAAGAAATAGACATTGCAAAAGAAATTCATAGTTTTGGTTATCTGAAAAAGGATAATATTTTATTGGAGGGAAGGATGAAATTAATGCTCAGAAATTTCTGAAGCAAATTGGATAGATGTATATTATAAAAAATGTAATCTATTTGAGTGGATGGAGATGGAGGGATGCTGTTATCAGGTCAAAGGAAATAATTGTGCAATTAGGTAATGACTCATATAATTCACCTCAAATGATATAATATGACCTTTCTGTAAGACTTAATAAATATCTGACAAGCATGTTAAAACCTCACTAATTAGAAAATTAAGACCTGTATCTATGTATACACACACACACACACACACACACACACACACACGGGGACATGAATAATAATAAATATATTATACATTATACAACCTGTTTCAAGAAATATCACCTTACAAATTTTCAGCATGTATTAACCTATGCTTTTATGAATAAGAAAAAGTGATAATTTAGGGAAGTTTCATTTATATGTAAGATGCAATAAGTATCTAAAATCAGTACATTATAGGTACAAAGGGAAGAAAAAGGCAAAACTAGGGGGATAATGAAGGCTGTTTAGAAAAAAATAAGATAAAATATCTGAGAGTTTGATCCTGGCTTTTTGGATTTTTAACAGGAGAGACCTATATTAGCTTCTGGAAAGAAAGGTTTGACACTAAAATAAAAGAAAAAAAAAATAGATTAAAGGAAGTTCTACAGAAAGAAAGAATAATGTAGGAGAGGTCAAAACCATAGGCAGATAACTCTGTCAGACTCAAGGTTAGCTGTCTGTAAGCAGACTGTAATGGCAGCAGAAAAGGCACATAAACCAAAAACCTATATTAATAAACACCAAAATCCTCTTGGGGTAAGGAAGTAAAAGAGCCTTCTTTTAGAGTACTTGACCTCCTCCATGTTCTAGCGGTCCTTCTATCCTCACCGCCTGAAGTAACTAATGAATCACCCAATCCAAGTGATTCTGAAATGGGCAAATATCTCAATTAAAGATGGAAATCCAACTTTGGGATCTAAAAAGCAAAATAATCATTGGCAATATAATATGTCCTACTTTGTTTGATGCATTTACAGTTTCAGATAAATTTCTAAAATGCTCAAAAACCATCAATCAGACCAATTTTTTTGGAAATTTAAAAAGAAAATTATAAATATGGGAAGTAATCCATTGTGACAGTGCATGTTCACCTATGAGAAAGGGAAGAAATGAGTGGTGTGTCAAAAAAATAATAAAAAATACACAGTATTGATAAACATAGCTTACTAGATGAGTTTGAATTGTCATCAACAATTTCTTCTTTAGACATGTTAGTCTTTGAGTAACTAAGAATCACTTAGAATTTTATATTACGTGATTTATTTAGCAAACAAGTATTGAAATATTGAGGTAGTTGTATTGAAATAATACATAATGTTTTATAATCTCTTTCATTTCTTATTAACGTTTTTATAGACTACTGATTGTTGCTGAAATTATGTTTTCCTACTTATATAAACAGAAACATGAAAACATAATAATAATGATAAAATAAAACAATTTTAGACAAAAATAAATCAAACATTTAAGTGCTCATGAATTGGTCAGCACTCAAAACCAGAAGTTATTTAGAGGGTTCTGCTCAGCAATGTGGGCAATGAGTTTTTATAGTCTGAAACCACGGAGTACAGAAAGAGCTTTATTGTTTTGAGCTAAGTATTTACCTTATTTGGACATGATATGATCAGTTGGCTCCCTGTAATTGAAGCAGGGAAGGTGGTGAGTGGCTGAGACCCTGCTCTGTTACAAAAAGCCCACTCCTAGGTTGGGTTTCAGTTTACACACTAAGTTAGGTTGCAGTTTGTTGTAGAGAAACTCAGAATTACAAAGACTCAGGCCAGGACTTCCAGCTTATTCAATTTACAATTTCCCTCTTTTAGTAATTACCATTAATGAATTGTTGCAGGTTTTAAGTATCCCTAGAGCAGAATCTGTGGTAGGGATTAAAAAGAAACATTCTTGAATTGTTTTGCATGACAAAGTGTGAGAAATTGTACACTTCAAAGAAACAACAGAGAAATGTGAAGGAGGCATGTGATGGGAGCACAAGCCCTCTAAAAATTGACATTCTTGCATTATTATTGGTAAGTCGTGTACTGCTCTGTGTTAAACTCCTCTGTATACCCACACACTCTTCATAAATATTTGCAGTATACAACTGTTAAGAACTATTGCAGAAAATCAAAGCAAAGGGATCTTTGTTTCTTGTTTTAGTTCTTGCAGAGGGGAAAAGTTGGACTGTCCTACAGTGGTAAGATAAGAGCCATGTCACATATTCAAAGGCACACTCTTACATTGCTGGTGGGACTGCAAATTGGTGCAACCAATCTGGAAAGCAGAATGGAGATTCCTTAGACAACTTGGAATGGAACCACCATTTGACCCAGCTATCCCACTCCTCAGTTTATACCCAAAGGACTTAAAAACAGCATACTACAGTGACACAGCCACATCAATGTTTATAGCAGCACAATTCACAATAGCTAAATTGTGAAATCAACATAAATGCTCTTCAGTAGATGAATGGAATATTACTCAGCATTAAAAGAGAATAAAATCATAGCATTTGCAGGAAAATGGACGGAGTTAGTGAATATCATACTAAGTGAAGTAAGCCAATTCTCCAAAAAAACAAAGGCTAAATGTTTTCTCTGATAAGTGGATGCTGATACATAATGGGGCGGGGGGGGGGGAGCATGGGAAAAATGGAGGAACTTTGGATAGGGCAAAGGGGAAAAAGAGAAGGGAGGGGGTATAGGGGTAGGAAAGATTGTGGAATAAGATTGACATCGTTATTCTAGGTACATGTATGAAGACACGAATGGTGTGACTCTAGTTTGTGTACAACCAGAGAAATGAAAAATTGTGCTCCATATGTGTACTATGTATTGAAATACATTCTGCTGTCATGTATGACAAGTTAGAACAAATAAATAAATTAATTAATTTTTAAAAAAGCAAATAATCAGAATAAGAGATCATATGACTTCAGATTAATACCAGTGATATTGGTGTGGGAGGGAATATTGCATTCTCCTGATTTGAATTAAAATACTAAAATTAAAGGTGGCTACTGTCTTGGTTATCCACAAAAATATAATCTTTGAGTATATATTCTTTCCTTACAAGTGAAAGAAAAAAAAAAAGGTGTCTACATCCCTATATTTGCTAGTTTACTATATATATATAGAAAATAAACCCACACCTTTAACAGGTGCCAAACTAAATAAGAATAAATCTGGGCTGGGGCTGGGGCTCAGTGGTGGAGCTCTTGCCTGGCATGCATGAGGCCCTGGGTTTGATCTTCAGCACCACATAAAAAATAAATAAATACATAAATATATGTATTTTAAAATGTGTTAAAAATAAATTCAGACTTAATGAGGAGAAACTTTATTGGAGAGGATCATTGTAAGGTAAAATGAGTTGGAAGGGATTATGCCAATAGGCGAGGGTACAGTACTGCAACAGGAACTATTATGGCCATAAAATCTGCAAGGGTATCAATAATTAGCAAAAAAAAAAAAGTGGTTTTACTTTATAGAAATGAATGGACTGGTACAGAGAAGGGGGATGAAAAGTCATCATGATCAAATAACATTTTTCCTTGAGTCCATGCTTCCTTATGGGTGGGGCATTTAGGGGATAAAAGAAGGTGCCTGACTCTGGTGAACCCAAGTTCAGAGGCCTGAGGAAGGAAGAGAAAAATTACCAAAATCTTCTTAATGATCATTTCATTTTCATGGATTAAAAGATACTCAAAACAATTACTTAAGCAACCTCTCTTCAGGCTCTTTCTGAACTTTGCTCATTGAGGCCTCAATTTTTGTACTTCCTTGTTTATCTCTGCATTTTCCAATTTTAGTAAGAATCCTACTAAGTCAGTTTAACCAGAGCTCCCACCCTGGAAATCTGTTCATTCTCAATATGTACTTTTAGATCAGTTTAACCAGAATTTCCCTTTACCCTTGATGTTTCTTTTTCATAATTTTTATCCACTGATTTCTACCTAGTTGCTTGCCTATAAATTCCCACTTGCCCATGATCTATTTGGGACTGGACTCAGTGTCTCTCTCCCACTTCAAGATATCACTGCAATGGTGGTCCAAACACTTACTGTGATGGTACCCCTTTGAATACAGTTTTCTTTACCATATCTAAGAATAATCATGGGTCTTTGTTGTTGTTTAGAGGACATGACACTTTTGCTAATCACTTGTGACTCAAAGATGGGGATCTGAATGGTATGTGTCTGGCCTTGTCATAGGTAAGCAAGAGATTTGTCTAAGTCATGTGGGAAAGGGAGGTAGTTTTTTTTTTTTTTTTTAATCTATGTTGTTCCCTAAATTACAAAATGAGGTAGAGTGAGAAAGAATATTCTTAAACTTCCCTGTTTTCCAGTACAAGGCTCAGATAAAATTTAATGTGTGAAAGCATAAATCTTACTCTAACAATCAACACAAATATAAGACTAAATATATACACACATACATATAAATATGTACACACATATGTGTGTGTGTATATATGTATATATATACATATGCAACAATTATATAAACAAACAACATTCATGTATAGGATATCAATTCTTTGAAAGTCTACATGATGTACATTATATATATCATATATATTATATATATTATTGCTCATACAAGCTAAATAAAATCTAATGATTATCATAGACTAGACATTGAATTAACCATATTGAATATATTATATAATCAATCATCAAATGGAATTCAGTATTAATACATCCACTTTACAGAATAGAAAATAGAAACAAGAACTTAAGACAGTTGCCCAAGACCACAGTGTAGTTAAATGGCAGACCAATTTCTTACTCTTGGAATACTTTCTCCTCTTCTGGTTCTGAAATACAATGAAAATCAATATATATTTCTCATTCTCTCACCACTCATCATAGTACTCTGACACCAGATGTAGGGTATTTTCCCACACTCCATGTAAATCTCTAGCAGAAACAACCTGAGTGTCCTTTAATTTATTTCACTTCTAATACTGTCTACCTGGAGATAATGTTAGATTCCATAATTTGAGAACACAGTCACACAAGACTGCTTACCTGTTGCCCCACTCGCACACTTCAGAAGCCAATCTTTGATCAATCTGTTAAAAATAAGGATTCCCAATACTTCTTCCTTAGAGTCAACTGATTTGCTAGAGAGGCTCAACGAAATGAGGGAAATGCTTTAATGAATGTTTCTCAATTAGTCAATAAGGGGTATTGCTAGACTTGAATACAGAATGTTCTCCAAGATTCCAATATATTGTGGACTTGATCCCAACCTATTTTACTATTCCACTACCCGAAGTACTGTTGGGGGTAGTGGAAACTTTAGGATGTGGACCTAGTGGAAGAAACTGAGGTCACTGGGAGCGTGCCCTTGAAAGAGATACTGGGACCCTGGCCCATCCTCTTTCTCCTTTTGCTCTCCAGTCATCTTGAGATGCAAACTACCCCCTGCCACATTCTTCCATCTTGGTGAACTACTCTTGTGCCTCAGGGCCAAAACAACAGGATAAAACAAACTTTGAAACCAAGAGCCAAAATAAACCATTGCTCCTTATAAGTTCATTATTTCAGGTATTTTGTCACAGTGGCGAAAAGCTGACTAATGCAAATATAACAAAAGATACAAATTAGCAGCTAGTTGAAAAGATAAATACAGAAAAGTTTTCAAGGGTCCCATGTACAAGTGCATCTGTCCATTTGGATTTAGGGGGTACCACTCTCCTTGCTGGATAGGTTCACCAACCCAGAAGCTCTCTGAACTCCACAGTTCAGGGATTTTTGTGGAGGCTTTATCACATAGACATGATTCATTATTTACTCTATCTCCACCTTCTTTCCATCCACTAGAGAATTGGGGTGGAAATTACAGCTCATAATTGTGGCTGGGTATTTCTGGTGATCAGACTCCAAACAAGAGCCCACCAAGAATCATCTCATTAGAACAACAACAAAAATATACATATCACCCAGGAATTTTCAATGGATATAGGAGCTTTATGTCAAGAATGGAGTCAAACAAAATATTAAAATAAAAGATTCTCTTAGTATCCCTATCACTCCGGAAATTATAAGAGGTTTAGGAGCTCTGTGTCAAGGATGGCACAAGACATTTTTTATTATTTCACAATGGCAGCCAAGTTTATTCAGACATTACATTGAGTTCTCACCAATTTCTTGGCGAAGTTAGAAGCAGATTAATGTTGCAGATTAATGTACTTAGAGACTGAAAAACAATCAAACAGAAAAGAATGTAATTCTTACTCTGTCTTAGGTAGAGGAAGTTAAAATCTTTTCTCTTCTACCCTTTTGATTTCAATGGCTAGGGCTCATGAATTAAATAAGTTGTTAAGAGGTAGAGTCACCAGAGAAAAAAGTTTTAATTGTGTACATACACATGAGGGTTTCCAAAGAACATAGCAAGGAAATGTCTAGATGATTGAGGCTTAGATACCTATTGTAGACTAAATAAACTGGAAAGTGTTCAGAGTATCTGAGAGGAGGAGACAAGTCACAAAAAGGTAAGAGGAGGAGATATGTGGTAAATAAGAGGTTATGCAGGTAAGAATCTCTCAGAGGAAATAATTGTCTCTAGGAATAGCTCTCTTCTTAGTATGGCGACATCTTTTTAAAAGGGAAATTTCCATTTATAAAAGGAATCTTTTTTTTTTTCTTTTGCAAAAGGTAAAAACTATATTCTGTTTTTACCCAGTGAGGGGGAAGTAAAGAGGTTTTTTTTTTTTTTTTTTTTTTTTTTTTTTTTTAATCTTCTATTTTCCAAAAGTTTTTCACTCTAAATAATCTACATACCAAAGAGGCATGTGGATTATTTACTCTATATATACTCTGTTACTCTTCATTGATACCCTCAGATGCAAACAAATATAAAAGCAACTTGGATCAAGTTGTTTTGTTTCGTTCGCTTTTTGTATGGACATGACCACATGATCCAAGTTTGGAGATCATAGGAATCCAAATAGTATTTGGATAATGTATTAAAATTTATTGTCTCAACAGTGCAACATATGCAAGCTATTAATTTATCTTAACATAATTTATATAAATAACTCACTTAATAAATTAATGAAATTTCTGTATGTAAACAAAGATAAAAAAGAAATTAATGTATGCTAATTTATAAAATAATAAATTTTAGTAAATTTTTTTTTCATGAAATTTGAACTTTGTCTACAATATTGCTTTATAAACCACGGGTGAAATTCAGTAAACATTTATTAATTTTTTAATATATTGTTTGGAAATGATAATTAGCTTATTTATGAATGATGAGCTCAGGAATAGTTTATATTCAGAAAGGTATTTGGGGATTTTAATTCTTCTACTAAAAAAAATCCACTGTTATTAAGTTGAGCTTTTCATCCTTTGTGTGTAAAATAGATAAAAGAAAAATGAGTTCATTTTGCTGAAATAAAGTCAAACATGTAATCAGGATAAAAAATGAAAGAAGCCTTCATGCTAAAGTGGCTTGTTACCTCAAAATATTAAAAATCACCACACTTATAGTATCTATTAAAAATAGAAATCAAAACAAGATCTTAGTATAATTTAATTTACAAATTCCATGTCTGTGTGCTATATTATAAAATGAATTAGCAAACTGCCAAGTAAAATTTAGATATGGGCACACAAGCAGTGCTAATTTGCATATCAAATTAAGGTATGATGAGAAAGGAACAGATGATGACTGTTTTTCTGTTTTGATTTTAAATATTTGCAAATGTGCGATTCTATGTTGCTTCTTATTTGTGTCTATTTTCAATGAATTTAAGCTAAAAAAAAAAATCATCAAATGAAGACATCTAATGAAGGGAAAAGCAAGCCTAATTTCTATAATGCCAATCTGATTATACAGTGTAAATATTCAGCATGGATTGTATTAGTCAGGGTTCTGTAGAGGATTGGAACCAACAGGAATTTATATATATATATATATATATATATATATATATATATATATATACACATGTGTGTATATATACATATATATATGCAGATATATATCTCTCTATATATTTATATATATATAAAACATATGTAATATACATGTATATATATAATATATAATACATATGTAATATATATGTATATATGATAATTAAAAAGGAGATTTATTGGATTGACTTACAGAACCAGAAGCTGGATAGTCTTATAATGGCTCTCTGTAGGCTGAAGAACTGGAGGAATGGGTAGCTGCTCAGTCCAAGAAGCTGGATGCTCAGAACAACAGGGATCAATTATGCCTCCACATTCTGGGGCTGAAGGCCTCAAAACTTCATGGAGGGTCACTAACATAGGTTCTGCTTTGGAAGAGTGAAGGAGCTAGAGTCTGATGTCCTCAGGCGATTAGAGCAGCAATCAAGAACCTATCCAAGAAGAAAGGAGCCTGGTCTGCTATTGCTTCCTTTTTCTTCCAACTTTTTGTTCCATCAAAGCCTCCAACCTATTGGACTGTGTTGCCCACACTTAGGGTGGATCTTTGCCTGAGATTGCTATCCCACATGCCAATCATTCCTTAGAAACACACTCATTGAGACTCCCAGAAGCCTCTTAAATTCAGACATCTCATAATCCAATTAAGTTGACAATTCAGGTTAACCATCACAATTGTTTGGCTACAATGTTCACATTTGTCGGGATATTATAAGGGGTTGATGTCTTTAGCCTCCCTGTGCCGGGGATGGACCTCTTTTGTCCAGCAAAAGAGGCCAGAGGGGCCTACCCCAAAGATGAGACTAGATTGGGAGAGTACAGGCCGCTGATATTCCCTCCCCCGCCTTTAGAAGGCCCAGGAACATACCAGGGAGCCCGGTCACTGGTCAGTGCAGGAACTCCTTTATTGAAAAGGTGGACAATGCTTTATAGTGGACATCAGCCAATCAGTAGGGTGGTTTCAGTTCATAGCCATGCCCCCTGCACAGCCTAGGTCCATAACAGGGCATAGCAAGCAGCTGGAAAGCCAGAGCTTTTCCATCCCCTTGGCAGACAGTGTTAAGGCCCAACACATATTTAAGGAATAATGCCTTGGAATCCCTTTTACCCTCTTCTCTGAATTTATTCTTTTTATTTACTTCTGTGGATTTAATTCAGCATATTCATTCAATCACTCAAAGAAGTACTTGTTGAGTTCCTACCATATGTAAGACACCGCATTTTATGCTAGAGGATTTTATGAAAAAAATAGAAATAGACCATTGAATTACTGACTATTGGCCACTCAGTATACAGTTGCAGACCTGTAAATTACAGAAGGATAAATGGATGGGTGGATGGATGAATGAGCTGAAGATTTCAAGCAAGTACTTGTTATATGACTTGCAGTATGCCACCACACTATATTCTGGCTTAGATTGTCTGCCTCCACCAATAGACTTCTGTATTCCCTATAAAAATCTTACAATACTTTGCCCCCAGTACTTGAAACTCCATTGAATTATAATCCCTAAGTGATACATTAGACAACCATTCTTTTATTCATATCTTCATTTACTAATTAAATTCTTGTCCATTGTGTTCCAACATTTTGTCGGGTCTTGAAATCCATGTCATTGTGGATCAGAGATCAATATAAAGATGAACAAAAATTACAAACAAACAAGAAAACCCAGACACTGAGTGAATCATTTAAAATAAAAATAATTTTATAGGAAACTATAAAAGCTCAGGTAACTCTGAGAAAAAACATAAATGAAGCCTGAAAAAAGTTGGTGTTAGCTAGAGAAGACAAGGGTTACTAGATTATAGGTAGGTCTTAGGTAACCATAAGTGTAAAGAGGTCAAAAGGCAGAAGAATCTAAAACAAGGTTAGTGTGTGTGTAATATTGACAACAAAGGCAAAGTGGTACAAAAAAAAAAAAAAAAAAAAATTAGGTTAGGCCAAGATCTGGACACAGAAAGCCCCACCAGTGTTACCTCTTTCAACACAAAAGCTCTCTGTAAGCTCCATGAAGAAAAAAATCAATGCCTATCTTTTTTGATAGTTCATTCTCATTTACTACTATAGTATCTGGCAAATCACAAGCATGGCAAATGTCTATTAAATAAGTAATAAAGAAATTTTCAATATAATTTGAACTGCACAAAAATTTTAGATTGAAACTGTAGCTTGGTATGATGTATTTGTAAGTATAAACATACATACCTTCAAATACTGATCATGAAATCTAGTTTCTCTTTTAATTCAATAATCTACTTCATTTGTTCATAACTTGCTTGTTATGTTGCTAAAAAGTCTTAAACTAAGAGATTTTTCTAATAATCTAATATATAAATATATCAAAATCTGATATATGAATGTTATTTAGCAAATTTATTTATCAAACTTTGTGCTCCAATTCACATTCCATTTCAAGGTGAAAAATTCTCCTAAAAACATTTTATCCTCCACATTTTAAAGTTTGAGTACAATTTCTTATCTCCTATCATCAAATCAACATATATCCTATTTTTTTCAAGGGTAAATCTATTTGTTTTGTGTCTAAATGCAATTTTTTGAGACAAGGTGTGATATTGTGCTTTTTGACAAATATTCTTCAGATTATAGAGACACTGATTCTATTATAGAAAGAGCAATAACTTATAATGGTTACAAGAATTTACATTTTTCAAATAAATTACAAATTCTTAGCCTGTGATTCCTTGTTGGACTTGAGAGTACACATGACCCCCAAGATATTGTTTATAAATCTCTGAAGGTATGTGTGTACATAAATTCTACAGTCAACAGGGGAAGTTACCATATCTTTTATCACACCTTCTAATGAGTCTGTCATCTTTCACAAAAAGGGTAAGAACCACAGTTATAAATGAAGATATGTTTTCCTCCAAGGTTACATAAATGCACAAAATTTTGGTTTAGAAAATTGACTTTATTCCCTTGTGTGCTCTTGAAGCTAATTTCTCACTAAGACTGAAGCAGAGCAAGAGAAAGTTGAACCAGTGAAGCAAATTCTACATTTGGAAGGTCTGGCTATTGTACTGCTTTGGGGAGGAGCATGCATCCCTTTGGTTTTTAATTAATATTATGTTCCAATTCGGCCAGAGAACAATGATCTTTAACCAGATGTTTTTAAACAAATGACTTGCATCAGCTTATCCATATTCCCCTTGGGACCATAACCACAAGAATGTCATTAGTAATTACCTGTCAAGTCCACTTAGAGCAGTCTTAAATAATTAATACATTATCATGTTTGGCAAGTTGTCTGTGTTGTCTCTTCTTTTTTGTTTTTAATATTTATTTATTTGCTTTAGATAACCACATCTTTCTACTCCCAATCTCTCCCTCTTTTCCTCATTCTCTAGACAGACTGATTTCCTTCCTTCTTCCCTCCCTCTCTTCCTTTTTCCTTCCTCCCTCCCTCCCTTCCATATTCTCTCTTTGACAAAATGCTAAGTAATACTTTTTTTTAAAAAAAAGACTTTCAGAACCTTATAGAGAAGTATACAGACAGTTCATTAACCAGGGAAATTTTCTCTCCTATCCATCTGTAGGAAGTGAGTTTGAGTAACAAATGTAAGAGAACAAAGATTATGTTAGATTACATTTGCTTCTTTCATTTTTCCTGAGGTGGAAAATCTTGACCTTTATGGAGACAAAAAAGAGGAAATTAGCCCAACTCTCTATAACATAGTAAAAATACATGATAATAACACTTCTAAAACATCACATAATAGCAGGATTTTAGCTGTTTAAAGTATTTTTTATAAACAAAAAATTATCTGTTAGTGTTTACAAGACAAATACTGAAATATAGATTGCCTGGTTTGAGGGGGCTTATTATGAACTAAAAATGTTTTGTTGTTAACAGTCTCCAAAGCAGTGAAATCCCAGCAACTCTCAACTAATAAGGTCTTATAATTTCTAACTATAAATATTAAGTAGGGATATTGGAATTCCTTGTCACAGCAAAAGTACAATGATGTGAGAGAAAGAACAAACATTCAACATAAAATCAAGACATTAATCCATGGTGGTCATCAGTCATAATCCATCCTCATCTACTCATGGGAATCTTGGCAGAGATTTCATTACCTTCAAATATAAACTTGATGTTTTTTTAACTTTAATGATAAAAATACATCAAAATACACCAAAAATAATTCAAAATATATAACATGACTATATATCACACATCTCTCAATTTAATAATTTTTTACATTTTTATACCTTTGTGTGTAAATATAATCATGCTATTCAATTAGATATGAGCATCCTTTATTTTAAATGAAGTTTTAAAGTTTAGAACAATTTTAAACTTACAAGTAAATTGATAACAGTATTACAGAAATACCATACACATTTTTCCCCATTATTACCATCTTACATTTGTATATTTATTAAAATTACTAAACCAATATTCATACATTATCCTTAAAGTCTAAACTTTTATTCAGGTTTCTTCAGTTTTTGCTTAATGTCTTATTTCTTTTACAAGGATATCATCCAGGACACCACATTTAATGTAGATGCCATATGGCCTTAGGCTCTTCTTGGCCATGATGGTTTCTTGGACTTTGCTTGTTTTTAACGACCATGACAATTTTGAGGAGTACAGTCAGTATTTGTAAAATGTCCCACCATTGGGATTTGTGTTATGTTTTTCTCATTATTAGAATGGGGTTTGAGTTTTAAGGGAATGTGCTGTCACCAAGTCTAATCAGTGATAATGTCAACCTTGATCACTTGGTGAAGGGAGTGTTTGTCAGATTTCCCCCTCCACTTCAAATTTGTTCCCCTCTCATTTCCCATGCCCTACTCCTTGGGAAAAAAGTGATAATGTGCAGTTTCTTGTAGAACGTTAGGCTCTTTCTAGTTGAGAGCAGGGTATCTATATAAATTATTTGAACTTCTTCTGCAAGGAAGGTTTGTCTCTTTTCTTCCACATATGTATTTATTCAGTTTTTTGTATTAGTATGGTTCATGGATATTGATTTTACTTTTTAAATTCATTTTTAATAGATATACATGACAGTAGGTTGTATTTTGACATATTATATGTACATAGAATAAGTACAACTTGTTCCAATTAGGATCCCATTGTCGTGGTTGTATATGATGTGGAGTTACATTGGTTCTGTATTCATATATAAGGATAGAAATGATATGTCTGATTCATTCTACTGTCTTTTCTATTCTTATTCCCCTCCCTTCCCTTCATTCCTTTTTGCCTAGTCTAGTAAACTTCTAATTTTTCCCTCCCTTGTTGTGGGTTAGCATCCACAGATCAGAAATAACATTCTGCCTTTTTTTGTTTGTTTGTTTTGTTTTTTGTTTTTTTTTTTTGAGACTGGCTTATTTCACTTAGAATGATATTGTTCAGTCATATCATTTACTGGCAAAAAAATTTCATTCTTCTTTATGGTTGAGTGATATTTGGTTGAATACACACACACACACACACACACACACACACACACACACATATATATATATACACACACACTACATTTTCTTCATCCATTCATCTTTTGTAGGGCACCTAGGTTTGTTTCATAGCTGTTCATAGCTGGCTATTGTGTATTGAGCTGCTATAAATATTGATGTGGCTGTATCATTGTGGTATGCTGATTTTAACTCCTTTGGATATAAACTGAAGAGTGGGATAACTAGGTCAAATAATGTTTTTCCAAGTTTTCTGAGGAAACTTTATACTACTTTCCATAGTGGTTACACCAATTTGCAGTCCCACCAGCAATGTATGAGTGGACCTTTTCCTAACCAATATTATTATTACTTGTATTCTAGATAATTGCCATTCTGACTGGAGTGAGATGAGATCTCAGTATAGTCATAATTTGCATTTCTTTAATTGCTAGAGATGGTGAACATTTTTTCATATATTTTTTGACCATTTGTATTTTTTCTTCTGTGAAGTAGCATTTTTATTGATATCGAATTTTTTTTTTGTATGTTAAGTCTTTTGAGCGTTTTGTATATCCTGAAGATTAATGTTCTGTCTGAGGTGCTGGTGGTGAAGATTTTCTCCCATTTTATAGGCTCTCTGTTCACATTTTTATTGCTTCCTTTGCAGTGAAGATGCTATTTTGTTTGATACTGTCCCATTTATTTTTCTTGATTAGTGAGAAAAGTGAAGCAGTGGGCATCACAATACCAGACTTAAACTATGCCACAGATCTATAATAAGAAAAATGGCATGGTACTGGCACCAAAAAGAACATGAAGACCAATGGAACAGAATAAAAGACACAAAGTCATACCAATACTGTTGTCTCATACTCGGCAAAGGCACCATAAACATATATTGGAGAAAAGATAGCCTCTTCAACAAATGGTGCCAGAAAAACTGGATATCCATATGTAGCAAAATGAAAATAAACCCCTATCTCTCACCTAGACAAAACTCAAAACAAAGTGGATCAAGGACCTAGACATTAGACCAGAGACCCTGCTCCTACTAGAAGAAAATGTAGGTCCAAATCTCCATGATTTTGGCTTAGAAACTAACTTCCTCAATAAAATATATTGATTTTATATCTTGAGTAAGGATCTTAAACTATTTATTTAGTTGATCCTATTATTTAAATTTTGCCCCATTTTTCAATTGACACCTATGATGTTTAACATAATTTATTTTAATTTTATTTCCACTCCTGCTCTGTCCTTTTCTTCTCTTTCCCTGTTTTCATGTATTTTACAGATAATTTTTATTAGTTAATTATAGTTATGCATTACATAGGGGTTCAACTAGCATAATCATACAAACATGGAATATCTGCAATCCCCTATATTTCCCCTTTCTTTCTCCTCTTCTCTTCCACATTCCCCTTCCTTTATTCTATTCATCTTCCTTCCACTTATTTATATTTTTTAAATTAGTGCTTCATAGGTATTCATAAAGGTAAAATTCACTGCAGTATATTCATAGCATAATTTGATTGATTTTATTCTACTGTTCCTCTCTTTTGCTGTCTCTCCTTTATTCCATTTAATTTCCTACCTCTGCTCCACTGATTCCCTTTTATTTTCATGAAATCCCCTATTTTCCCCCTTATTTTGTCTAGCTCCTGCATATGAGAGAAAACATTCAACTCTTGAATTTCTGAGTCTGTCTTATTTCAGTTAGCACAATGTTCCCTGGTTCAATCCATTTACAAAAAAAAGAAAAAAAAAAAAGCCATAATTTCATTCTTCTTTATGACTGAGTAAAACTCCATCGTGTACACCACATTTTCTTTATCCATTTATCTGTTGACAGGCACCTGCGCTGGTTCTATAACTTGGCCATTGTGAGTTGTACTTCTATAAACGTTGATGTGGCTGTATCACTATGGTATGATAATTTTAATTGTTTGGGGTGAATTCCAAAAGATAACTTGGTGTTTCCCTTCCAGTTTTTTGTTTGTTTGTTTGTTTGTTTTTGTTTTTATAATTATCCATACTACTTTCCAGAGTGGCACTAATTTACAGTCACATTATCAGTGTCCAAAATCCAGACGACCATTATAAATTATTTTGAAAATTTATTTTCCCAAAACCTAGAATATCTATAAGATATTGAAAATTTTCTAGACACGTATGACCTAACCAAATTAAACCATGAGGATATAGAAAACTTAAATAAACCAATATCAAGCATTATGGTTGAAGCAGTAATTAAAAGCCTTCCAACAAAGAAAAGCCCAGAACCAGATGGATTTTCAGCCAATATCTATCAGACATTTAAAGGAGAAGTAGTGCCAACCATCCTCAAATTATTCCATGAAATAGAAATGGAGGGATCATTGCCAAATTAATTCTATGAAATATCACCCTAATACCAAAACCAGACAAAGACACATCAAGCAGAGGAAACTTCAGACCAATATCCCTGAAAAATATAGATGCAAAAATCCTTTATAAAACATTGACAAACCATATTCAAAGATATATTATAATGTTAAGGCACCATGATCAAATGGGTTTTATCTCAAGGATGCAAATTTCATTAACATTGATTAAAAAATCAGTGAATATAATTCACCATTTAAATGGAATCAATGAGAAGAGTCATGATCAATTCAATAGACGCAAAAAAAAAAAATTCAACAAAACTCAGCACCCATTCATGTATAAAATTCTGAAAAACTAGAGATAGAAAATACTTACCTCAACATTGTAAATATTATATACAACTAACCCAAAGCCAACATCATGCTGAAAGGAGAAAAACTGAAAACCTTTCCTCTAAATTCAGCAACAAGATGAAAATGTTCACTTTTGCCACTCTCATTCAAAATGCTTCTTCATATTCTAGCCAAAGCAATCAGGCAAGTGAAGGAAATTAAAGGGATACAAGCAGAGAAAGAAGAATTCAAGTTATCTAAGTTATCTGTTTTTTGATAACATGATTATTTATCTAGAAGACCCCCCCCAGGAAAAAAAAAAAAAAAAAAAAACTCCATCAGAACTTCTAGAGATGGTAAACAATGTCAACAAAATAGCATTGATGTATGTTGATTTTGTCAACATATATAAATCAGGCACTTTCCTATACCCCAACAGTGAATCAGCTGAAACTGAAGTCAGGCAAACTATCCCATTCACAATAACTTAAAAAAAAAAAAAACCTGGGAAAAAAATCTAACCAATGAGGTGGAAGGCCTGTTTGATGAAAACTATAGAATGCTAAAGAAAGAAATTGAAGAAAACCTTAGAAGTTGGAAAGAACTCTCTTAGAACTCTCCATGTTCTTGAATAGGCAGAATTAATATTGTCAAAATGGCCATACTACCAAAATTGTTATAACAGATTCAATGCAATCTCCAGCAATATACCAATGACATTTTTCACAGAACTATAAAAATGGTCCTAAAGTTTATTGGAAGGAAAAAAAAGATCCAGAGGAACCACAGCACTTCTGACCAAAAAGTGATGGTGGAAGTACCACAAAACCTGACCTCAATTTATATTACAGAAGTATAGTTCCTTCTCCCCTGCTCCCCCTTTCTCTTTTTCTTTTCCTCTTTTCTCTTTCTTTCCTTCCTTTCCTTTCTCCCTTCTTTCTCTCTCTCTCTCCCCCTTTTTTCTTTCTTTCTTGTACACCCTAAACTTTCTATTACCTTTATATTAAAGGGTCATTTTTTATTGTCATATATCTGTTTTAGAATCAACCTACTCTCTTAGCCCTAATTCTATTTTCTTCATTCCTCAGCTTATTTTAAAGACATTTCCAAAGTTTATTCATGAAGAGCTAATTTATTTGTTTTTACTTTTGCAAAGTATTTTGTTTTTACAAATATGTGATATTCAATGGATTCCTTTTTCTTGAAATATTTCTATGATCAAAACTTCATGAGAAACAATACCTTAATGACTATCCTTGAAAATGAGATTTTTCAGTACATGTAAAAGTTTCTCTAATTTGTGAACAGGAGAAAAATTACTGGGTTAAGAGGACTGACCACAATTTTATTGGAAAATACCTTATTGTACTGTAAAAAGTTGTCAATATATCTCTCCTATTAGGACAGTCCTAAGAGTTTATCTGCATTATTTTGAGGCAGTTTTAGAATTATTTTTTCAAAATAATATGTAAAAAGTCACTCTCATTCACTTCTTTTCCATTTTTAATTCCATAATATTTGGTAGTTAAGGATTTTGATATACACATATTGACCATTACTGTTTTCCTTCTATATGTATGCATTAGTATATACATTGTAGGAATATTCTTCCTGTTAATTACCTTCATTCTTCCTCTGTAGCACTTTGTAAGATTATAATATCAATAAAGTTAGGCTTAACAAGGTATTTTATTTCTGGTATATGATTTTTTTATTCAATTGTTTATATGTGGTACTGAGAATTGAACCCAGGGCCTCACATACGCTAGGCAAGTGCCCTTACCCCTGAGCCACAACTCCAGCCCCCCGGTATATGATTTTTTAAAGGAGAAAAAATGACATGTTTATGAATATTTACCTGTGCTATTGAGGTCATAAAACCTACCTAGATTTTTGGTAAGAGTTATATGGCTATGTTTTTAAAATGTACATAGGAAATGTATCTAGAATTAATAAGATATGATAACAAGATTGAATAATATGTTTTTAATAATGAAGTTTAGTTTTTTCAATACTTTCCTTATTTTTTTCACTCAGTTCTGTATATGCCAAATTCTTTGATACATATTCATTCTTTCAGGAGCTCTTTTCTATACTATATAGGTGCACTTTTCTACTGTTACAATGAACCAATTTTAATTATTACAGTTCTCTAGTAAGTCTTTATAACTGGCAGATTTTTCTCCTTTAGTTATCTCACCTTTTTCTAGATTTTCACTTTATCTTTTAGTTAATTTGTCAAGTACTATTAAATTGTATGCTTGCATTTTGATTGAAATTGCAATGTATTATAAAAAAATGAGTGAAAATATTGCTCTCACAATATTGTCTTATATCACTTTTCCATTGCTGTATAACAAATTGCCACCAAATTAGTAGCTTAAAACAACACCCAAGGGGCTGGGGTTGTGGCTCAGTTGTAGAGCACTTGCCTAGCATGTGTGAGGCCCTAGGTTTGAGTCTCAGCACCACATATAAATAAATAAAACAAAGGTCCATTTACAACTAAAATAAATATACATTCATAAAATAAACACCCATTTATTAGCTTGCAGTTCTGCAGGTCAGAAATCAGCATGACATGACTGGATTTTCGGTGCAGGGTATTTCAAGGCTAAAATCAGTATGTTGGCTGGACTAATTTTTTTTATTTGGAGTTTCAGGGAGGAAATCTGCTTCCAAGTTCATTCTTCCTTTTTCCCTCAGTGTAGGGAAGGCCTAGCACTTAGGTACCCATTTTCTTCCTGGCCATCAGCTGGGAGCTATTCTCAGATCCTAAAGGCTTGTCGCATTCCTTTAGACATGGCCCCTGCTATCTTCAACCTTGTAATGGTGCATCCAGTCTTTGCCATGCTTCAAGTCTTCCTCCTCATCAAACACCTCTTCTTTTTGACCTCTAAACTGCAGTTTTAAGAATTAGGGGATCTACACCCTTTGGATGATATCCCTATCTTAACATCACTTCATTTGGGAACTTAATGACATCTGCACAATTCCTTCACACCCCTACATTTTTCTAGTATTACCATTGGTATTAGTTTAGTTCAAGTACTTGTTTTAATGTTGTGATCACCAGCATGGTTCAAGTCAACTATTTCTGGACTCCAGGAATGGATTCAACAGGTCACTCATGTTAAGGTAAAGCTATAAGTATGGAAGCACACAGAGTACACACACACACACACACACACACACACACACACACACACACACACAATTGAAACTTTAGAGGGATTATGATTATTATTGGGATATGTGGCCATCCAAATGATTCGATGGGGTGACTAGCCTATTTGCATCACAAAACACAAGGGCAATAGATCTCTTTAAGAGCTACCTGAAAAGGCTTTAGCGCCCACTTTGTCTTTGAGATCCATGGATAGGATCAGTTGTTCCCCTGGGTTAATATTATACATACTTTGCATAAACCGATCCTTTGCAAGTGCTTTTCAGCTCTCTCCCATCTCTTAGAGACCAATATGTACAGAAATAGAGAATGGTAGAATTCTTGAGTGGTAAAAATACAGGAAGAGTCACACCTTTCTCTTTATCCTCTAATTTGATTTTCTCATGATTATGGGAATGCTGGACTCTGTTATGTGTCAAAGGTAGATGACATAAACTTGAAAGCACCACTTTCTCTAGATTCTCTACTGTGGTTCTAGTCTGAGATTACATTTTTTACCTTAAACCTGTCTCAATCCAGCCTTTTTGATTTATATGGGTACAAGATAAAGAACTCCAGCTATTGTAAACTGATGTGAGTAAACAAAGTGACTACAATTTCTGGATACTTGGTAGGGTGTTCACCCAGGTATAGGCCAAGAGCTTTTATGCTCCCAGAAATAAATGTTTTCCAGAAAGCATAAGAGGCAGAGGCTGAAGGTTGTGCCTACTAATTTTCTGGCATTTGGATGGTTCCAAGAAGATTGTGAACCAGGTTACCCTGGTTTTATTGGTGTATCCTCCTAGAAGCTGGCTTTTTTCTACTAATATTTCATGATACTGTAGATTCTATAAGTACTGATTGAGGCAAGGGAAAACAATGGTCATTTCAAAGCCTTTTAAGTACAAAATCTTGCTCTAGATCCTACCGGCTTCCAAGGCATACTAGATCAGATTGTAACACCCTTACATATGAATAAAACCAATGGAAATAATAGATACCAGATCTTCAAACTGAGTATAACATATCTTATCCTCGAGTATAGGATAAGAACAATTTCCTAGAATTTGAAGCAGGTTTGAGAAAAATTTTCCAGACCTCTATAGCTTCAAGTTATCTGAGTCCCCTTCCAAATTTTCAGGACTACATTTTGATTCTAATGTGAAAAGCAGACTTCCTGTTTTATAATAGTAATAGTGCTACATGACAAAAGACCTGGTATTATTCTATTTCATTAGAAGAGTTTCAGGTAGGTAGCATTTATAGCTTGCCTTTTCCTCTGCACCAAACAATCCCTCCTCTTGTTTCTTCTTCAGGGTGGCAGCAACTGGCCTTGAATATCTAACAATTTAGGGAGTGCCGAGAAAGCAGCATATGAAGCAGAGTTCACCAGTTCACTGAAAGGTGATAAACTGATAGGTAATTGTTAAGTTATCCAAAACAACTTTCTTGGAAACTGACCTCTGGGAAAGTGGTCCAGTTCTTGCAGATGGGATTATTTTGTGAACTCAACATTTCTCTATAGAAATCAACAAAAGAAAAATGCAAAAGACAGTCAATTCATTAGGAATGCTGATATGGCAGATCAGGACTGAAAGCTCTAACTTGAACTCCAAGCCCTGGACAAAATTGCTTGTGTTCTAGGCCCTGGACAATCCAGGGAAGCAGCCAGTGTTATTCTAAAAGTAACTGCTACAGTGGGGCAACAGGAATGGAAACCAAGCTCCTTCTATATCCTACAGATGTTAGTATAAAACTTACAGCTAGTACAAAGCTTAGCTGGGATGAGGATTGGTTTGTGTTACTCATAAACAAGTGTTTATAAAAACCCCACAGCTCAGATCAATGCCCCTCTCCAAGGTTCTGACTCATAACACTCATAAATCTTGATGGGTTAATTTCATTGCATATATCTATTATGATCTATTGTATGTGTATACATATATCTGTGTACAAAGTACAGAAAGAAGCAGACTACATACATATACAAACACAGACACACACAACTGAGGGGAACAATGGAGGACAGACTGAAAAAAAGAAAGTTATCTTCCTATTTATGTTTTAAAAAGCTATGCAGAAATAAAAATCATTATGTATATCTTTGTATATGTTTGCCTTGAAACTAAACTTAAAAAATATAATCATTAAGCCAAACATACCCTCATTTTAAGACCTGTTCACAAATTTCCTTTCAGAAAATTTACACATGACTTGCTTCCATTAATATTGTGTGATTGAAACCTAAATAAACACTGTGCATTTTAATTTTCACCTTTAAAACTTGTGGCTAGATAAGTAGGTAAAAAAAAAAAAAAAAACAAAAAAAGGCTACCCTAGTCTTTAAATTTGATGTCTTTGATGAATTGAAAATTTTAATACTCATTAGAGATTCCTGTTTGTTTTGTGCTTTTTCTTCTTTCATTGACTTTACTTGTTTTTATGTACTTTAAATGTTCATTACATCTTAATAAAATTTTTATACAGTGATTTGTCATTCATTTTTCAAGTTTATTTATAGTTTCTGATAAATTTTGTTCCTAGTATGTATATATTTTCCTTTATACATAAAATCTATTTTCATTTAATTCTCCATATTTAAGGTGAGAATCAGCATCCCTAATTTAAGATTGCATGCTCATCTTTATTCTTTTAAATTCTCTTCAAGTTCCTTTCTGTGCACTTACTTAAGTTTTGCATCTCATGTAATTGCACTGAGAAGCAATGAAGAATTCTATTAAACGAGGAATTGATTTTGAATGTTGGTAGGGTCAGCTAATAAGGAGTCATTCTTTTCATTCAAAATATTTTAAGAAAATGGTATGTGAAGGAATTCAGCTCTTTGAACTATTTCAAGGAAAAATAATGTGGTTCTTATGATACATGCAGCTTAAAGATTCAACTTAAAGTTGATCACTGTAAGCAGAGGAATTCAGTAGATATGAAGGTGGATTTATTACACCTGTATCTTTGAACAACTGCCCACATTCTTCTTTGGCTTATCTTTTTCATTACTAAAATGCATTTCTCAGCTTATCACTTGCTTTTAGATGGAAAGAAGTTGAACAAAAAATAAAAAAAAAATAAATATATTCAGTTATTTGTTGGTGAGTGTAGAGAGAAGATGCAACTATTTTGAAATATGATAAAAGTCACTTTAAAATTCAAGTACAAAAATGGATAGTTCAGAGATCCTCCAGATGCCTTTTGATTGAGTTTTATTTTAATTCTGTTCTTAGAGAATATGGAGTTTAACCATGCAACTGGTAATTTCTGAAATTTTTATATAAAGCTTTTGATTGTCATTTTATATGAAATTTATAATAAAATTTCACACTCACCTTTCCTCTCTCTTATGACCCCTTTATTGACCAATTCTTAACAAAGATATGAATTATTGTGACTGCCTTATTCAAAATAATAAATTCAGTTTATCTGGTAAAAGCAGATGCTAAAGCTAGATTCAGTAATTATCACATAAAATGGAGCTATACATATGTATGACTTTATCAGGTAATACCAGGTAGTGAATATTTATCCCCGAAGCCACAATGACTTCATATTATAAATTTATGACTTCTTGGTATTCAGTATACTGGATGCTTCTAGCATTTGCAAATGGACAAATCCTACATGTCTTTCTTCTGGGGTTATGATGGATATTTAAATATGTGTACATATATATTTATGTATAAATTTGTTTACTTTTAGCCTGTAATCTACAACTATTCATAGGAGAGGGACCTGTCTGGAAAAAAAAAAATAAAGAGAAAGAATAAGGCTCCTAAAACCTGCATAAAATTGAAGATATCCCTGCTAAAGAATCATTTGTGTCTGGAGGTTAACAAACATGCAAATTAAAAATACCAAATGGAGTCACATAGCACCTCTACATAAAGTAAGAATGCTTGGCAGTGACCTTGAGGCATAGCATTTTAAATATTTCATGCCTTTTTCTTCACGGAAGATCAACTTAGGTAAAATTTGTAGAATCTTATATAAAATCTGCTAGGATTTTTCTGTTTTTACAAAGGGTAAAATAACTGTTATACTTTAAAAAAGAAGTCTTGAAAAATAGAAATGTAGTCACTTCTACTCTATAATACCTGATTTAAGAATCTACTCTATAAGAAATGGCTATTATCAGGGTATAGCAAAGAACTTAGAAATAGTCGGGAGAAAATACTTTAAAGTGTCAAATTATTGCTGGTTCAGAATGGGTGAATTCCAAGGTAGATATAGCCAAAGGGAGATGGCTATTGTTCATTTTCCCTCCTGTCCTCAAAATTCTGACATTTGTCTGTGTTCCTTGATTTCAAGGGATGACCTCATTTCTGCTTTCACTGAGAAAGCTGAAGAAAGCAGAGACAAGACCCTCAAGCGGTCACTACTCATCCATCATCACCTACTCTGTCTCCTGTACTCTGCCTATGCCCCTGTTGCCATTCAACTTAGATAACCTTCCCCTCTGCCCACTAGCACCTCTCTATCTCCTGCATCAAATTATTTCATCATAGTAATTCCTATCAATACATTGCTATTTCATCCATTTTTTAAAAAAATTCCGGTTGATTCTATTTTAATCCCAAATACAATGCCTTTTACAGAAAATTCTGAGGTTGCCAATCCTACTGTTTCCCAGTTCTCTCATTGCATTCTACCCTGAAGCCACTCTCCTCAAATGTGTGCTCATACTTTGTATAAAACAAACAAACAAACAACAAAAATATCTCCTTTAGAAGTTGGCTGATAGGTTTTAAACATCACTCCTACTTTCTCACATTTGGGTAAACTGAACAGAAAGCCCATGTGTTATTTTCTTTGGCACCAGTAAGAGTGTCAAACATTGGAAACCCCAGGGTGCCTGAAACTGGTTCCAACTTTAACCACAGTTAAAACCCCAAGCCATTCTCCTTTCTGTGTTCTCTCAGGCCATTTTGGATCCAAATGGAGGCTCGTCTTGTTCTCTCCAGAAATACTATTGTAAGAGTAAAAACTAACCCTTTCCATACTCCCATGGTGTGTGAGGTCATCAAGACACCCCACTCCCTGTTTTCCCTGCCTGTACATTTTCATTCTCCATTGCTGGTTCCACCACACTACCTCCACCTTTTAAGTGTCTATTCTGTTCATATTACTTCAATGTCTCATTCAAACTTATCACAGGCACTTCTGCTGATAACTCTCAAATATATTCCTCTCCTAACATTCAGATTCATAGATTCAACCACGTGCTCCATATCTGCCACATATCTCAAGTCACATAGCTTCAAATGCTGGTGCTATTCAAGCTCCTGTGAACCCCTGGACCTCTGTCCTGAAGTCCAAACTCTCCAAATGCTATACCCACACCTTAAAGATTACCTGATCAAAACTGAGCTCTGGATTGTTTCCCCAAACGTGATCCTCTTAAAGAATTCTCCATCTCTGCAGAAGGCTTTTCCAAATTTAGAGCTGTTCACACCAAAATATTTATAAATGTTCTTTACTTTCTTCTTTAAAAAAAAAAAAAAAAGTGTTAGTAAATCTTATTGATTCTACCTCAAAAACTAAGGGCATATCTAGGATTCATAAAACCTGAAATCTTTTCAATTTAGTGGGCCATTTCAAGAAATGAAATGCAGAAATTTGAAAGTAAAATTGGGCACAAATATGACAATCTATTTTTAAAAGAAAAACATGACAATATATAAAATTTTGATAGCTGACAAAAAGATATCATAGAAAATAAAATAATTTTGTTAAGTAACTGCCTGAATCATCTTTGTAGCACCTTTTCCTACAAAATACAGGCTTTGTGCTTACTAACAACTTTCTCCTATGTGGATTTTGGCATCTTATTAAAAACGATAAAAAGACAATTCAATTTTTCTCATAACAACTGATTGGCAGCTATTTTTAGTTTGGGAATAAAAGTTGTAAATTTCCATTTTACAAAGTACTTTCAGCAATGCTATATGAGTATTAATTTTATTGAATTGCTTACCTTCTTGCATAAACTTTGGAATTTAGAATGATTTCATGAATTTTTCCTTCATATATGATGGCTAAATTTCAGACATCTCAATTATCATGTAGGATACTTTTAGGTATTTTTTTGAATGA
The DNA here is from genome assembly GCA_025594165.1 of Tamias sibiricus. Lineage (NCBI taxonomy): Eukaryota > Metazoa > Chordata > Mammalia > Rodentia > Sciuridae > Tamias > Tamias sibiricus. The sequence goes on from CM046661.1 coordinate 30,900,748, forward strand.
ATGACATTTACTAACCAGTTGGTCAATGATGTCCTTATTGTAATGGTCAATTACAAATTTTATATTATTTTTGTAGATGTGTTCAATGAGGATGTATAAAATATGTGACTCTTAAAATAGTTGTAGTTGCTAGTTTTAATAATGCTTTAAGTTTCTGACCCACAAGCTCAGAAAACACGGTAAATTCTATTTCATACTTTCCTTACCTAAAGATTTTTATAACTAAGCTGTTTCTAATTTTGTTTGAAGCATTATCAAATATTTCTCTGATAGGAGAAAACTTGTGTTTTGACTAGACCTTAACTAGAAAAGACATCTATACATAAAAATTTACACTTCTCATCCTTTGAAAATTTTTCCACAGACTATCTTAGTTCAAACCTTATTTTTCTTTTGCCCTCCAACTCCATCCCCTCCTCTAAATTCTTTATTCTTTGTGTCCCTATGCAAAGGTACTTGTGCTTATGGGTAGGAACCACAGGATATGCTCATTTTATGGATGCAAACCTCCTTTGGAAGGAGTGTATGAAATACAGAGCCCCTAAAATTAAAGCTTCATAGCAAATTTCTCTCTCTGCCTTAATTAGATCCAGACCTGCTGCTGCCATCCTAGTGCATGCCACTGTCTCATCTCCAAAATAGCTTATTCTGGTCTCCACGGTTTTGTCCTTGCCATTTTGCAATCTAGCACTGTGCAGCAGAAAAAAAAAAAAATGACCCCATTATACTAAAGTTGGATCAGGTTGCACCTGTGTGTGGTATCATATGATGACTCACTATCTCACTCAGCATAAAAGCCAAAGTCTATACCCATCAGGTCCTGGAATAGCTGACTGCTGGCTCTCTGTGTCCTTATCACCTGTTCTATCACCTCCCTCTGCTCTGATAACAGGATCCTTTTTGCTCTTCTTTGAACCTGGCTCAGCATACTCCTCCTCTATGCATTTGATGCTCTGTCAAATGTCCCTTCCTCTTCTTAATACTATCATGTCTTAACCTTATATCACCTTCTCACAGAGGCCTCCCTTTGTCACCTCATCACTGTGTCCCTTACCTTGTCCTGTTTTATCCTGTTCTTTAGCACATTACTATCCAATATGCACATACTTCACTTGACATTCTGTTTCATTTGGAATTAACTTATAAATTTATGTATTAGTCTATTAACACATCATTTCATTGTCAGTTTTATTCAAAAGAAATTAAATTCCACAAGGACCATGACTTTCTTTTTTCTTTTTCTTTTTTTATTTTCATCATGGAAGAGCAAAAAAAAATCAAAAGATGTAATCTAAATTCTAGCCCTTATGTCAAAATCACAAAATATTGATTGCATAATACCCATAGCTATGCACTGACAATACTATGCTAACCAAAAGGCAGTGAATAGAATTGCATTTGTCTGAGGAATGATATATGAATACACTCATTCTAGATTAAGGCTGAAAAATATACCTTTGCCAAAATGTGCACTTTCAAAATAATTCTAGGTTGACTAAATAAAAATCAAAATAAAATTATAGTATCTATAGCAGAAATACTGCTTCTACTTCTCAATTACACCTTCAATGAGTATTTTATATAATGTATTTATTTCCTGGGTTTAGCCACTCAAATCCTATTCATTCATCAAGTCCCAATTCCAAGACCACTTCCAAAAAGCAAGATCTTTTCTCCCTTGGGGTCTATTTTACTTAAATGATTTTATTAACCAAATCATCTTTAATGAATTTCTGATGTGTTGTATGTTGTTATTCTTAACTATTATGAATTAAGAAAATGTGGAAAGTTAATGATAAGATGATCTTCAGGACAAAAAAAAAAGCAACTTTCTTACTTGGGGAAAAGTTTTATAGAATAAAATATCAGAATGCATGAAAAAGTCTTATCTTAGGTATTTTGGTTTTGGGACAGACAAATGTTTATAATAATGTTTGCTAACTCTAATATGTCCTATTTTATTGTATTTACAATTTATCCCCTGTGCTATGGCAGAACACTACTAACCTTATTGATGTCACAAATATTTGTAGCTTTTTGTCTGTGTGTGCAGCCATGGATCTTTCAAGATATATCAAAAGCTTAAGCTTCTTTTAATTAGAGGTTTTATCATTAATATCATCCTTTTATCACTGTACATACAGTAGTTAGCCCTCATTCTGTCAGCCACACAATTGCTGCTCATAAAATGTTTGTTGAGTATGAATTAAATGAAAAAAGTTATCCAGTGAATGAATGTTTTGACATAATCAAAATATGATTCCTCCTGTTCACCCAGCCTTCATAAATCACACCATAGGAGAAGGCCATTCGGGAGGAGCATCAATCACTTGTCTTGTTGAGTTTTGATCTGTTTTTATCCAAGTTTTTTTTTTTTTTTTTGAATAGTTGAACTACACCTGCATCACTATTACAGCCTGTATACACTACATAGTCTATACCTTGTTCTTTCATTTCTATCCCCCGTTTAGTCTCTGTTCTGCAAATAAGTATGCCTTTAATGCTCATCACCATATTTTTATGTTAATCTCACAGTATATTCCTTGGGGAAGATTCATAGGAACAAAAGTTCCTGAATTCTTTCATGTTCATAACATTTCACCTGTGCTCTTTATAATTACAAGTCATTTTTTTCTCAGGGTATAAAATCCTTGGATTGCATTTTCTTTCACAGAGTTTCTGAAGTATACTACTTTTATTTCTGCTGACATAAGCATTTCTGTTGAAAAGTGTTATGATAATCTAATTTTTATTTTTCTTGTAAGTCACCATGTCTTTTTTCCTGGATTCCAAAGGACAATGTTCTTTCCTTTGAGGTTTAGTAATATTTTTAAAAATGTTTTGATGTTCGTCTTTCTAGATCAATATTCTTATCATTTGAATGTTTTTACCAATATGCAGTTTTGAACCATTTAAAAATTTTATTTAGTAAAGCTTTTATTTTAATGATAACATTTAATATTTACGTATTTTCCCCTGTTTTTGTTTTCTTCTTTGATTTAGTGATTTATATTTGATGGAAGGAGCCCTGAACTTTAATATTTGATACCTTTTTTAGTCAAAAGGTTATTGAGTACATTTTCGGTTTCATTTTCATTAGGCAGAGCGGTTAAACCATCTTTTTCAATTTGTATTTCTTTTTTCTAAGGAATTAACTATTTCATTCATTTCTTCTTGTGTTCCTTCTAATTTAGTTTCCATTTCTGTAATAACAATTTCATTTGTAATTATTTCTTTCTGACAATTTTTCTATTTAGTATTTTTTCATTCTGTCATATTCCTGGGTCACATAGGAATTAGTTTATGGTTTTCGGTGTAACATGTGATTTGTGCTTTGTGGCATAATTTCATAGTTGTTTTATTTCTATTGTTTCTATTTAGAGTTGAAAAGTTGGTAACTTGCATTTTGGGAAGTTCATATTTGGTTTCCCTTCTACACTTATATCTCTACTGTTCCTTGACACTACTGTCCTTGATCTCAAATTTTACTCCAATTCCAGCACTTTCTTTAAGCAAATTTATGCAATAAGATATTCCAAGCTGGTCAGTTTCTAGAGTTCATATAAACTAGACAACCCTAGCCTTTTCATACTTGCACTTTTAGAGCACCTTTTTACATATTACTTTTTGTATACAAAGTATATTCATACTATTCATGTCTTCAGTCATTATCCTAAATGGGATTACTATTAAGTAAACTAATGGTTGTTTGAATACAGGGACTGTTACACCATGGGACGTGGGTGGACAATCTAGGTGGCTATGAATTGGTTGCCATATCCAATGTGGATAGTTCGGGAAAATGAATGATTCGGGTGGGAAGGAGCTAGATGGCAACATTTTACTATGCTATTCATGATGGTGTACAATGTAAAACACATGAATTGTTAATTTTTGAAGATTTTCCCTTAATGTTATCAGACTGTAGTTTTCTATAAGTACGTGATACTGCAGAAAATGAAACCATGGTTAATGAATAAAATACATTTCTGTAGATGATTAAGTGATGTCTGTCCCTTAATTTAGAATTCTTGGTTGGTAGTTTTCTTTCAAAACTTTTAGTATGTCATCTCACTGCTTCTGTGATTTCTGTTGTGAAATTGTTTGTTAAACTTATTATCTTTTGTATGTGATGATTTACTTCTTTCCCGCTGCTGTTAAGGTTCTCTCTTTGGCTTTCGCTTATGAAAATTGATGATAATACATTCATTTATGGCTATCTTTGATTTTTTCCTAGTTAGAGTACTTTGAACTTTTTGATGTGTTGATTAGTGTTTTTCATCACATTTGGGATTTGTTTTTAGCCATTTTCAAATACATAGAATATTTGAACGGCCTCAAATATTTTTTCTGTCTCTTTCTCTCTTATTTCTGGGACTCTCAATTTGTGTAATTAGGCACAGAGTTCTCTGAGATATTCTTCTTTTTTTTATTATTATTATTATTATTTTCATTCTGTTCCTCAGACTAGACAATTTCAATCACTCGTGTTCAATTTTTCTGATTATGTATTTTTTCTGTTTAAATCTGTTGTGGAGCTGCTGTGCTAAATATTTTATATTAGTATGTGTAATTTTCAATACTATGGTTTATATTTGAAATTTTTATCTATTTATTGTTTACCTCCACTTGTTTAGATATTATTCCAATATTTTCTTTTACTTCTTCAGACACCATTTCTCAGCTCATGAAACCCACATATAATTAGCTGAATTTTTTGTCTTGTACATCTAACTCTGCGCTTCCTCTGGGACAATTTTATATGGACATACGTTCTTGATTCTTATATGCTTCAGACATTTCATCTGAAGATTGAATATTTTGAATATTATGATTTGGCTACTCTGGAAGTCATAAGTTCTTTTTAAGGAGTTTTTCAAAGTATGTATGCACATCATATTTCCCAGCCTTTCCTCACAAGTTTTTAGTTTATTGCTTGCCCTTTTTTCTTTCACCTTAGGCAGTAGAAACTAAAATATTTACCTAAGTGCTTTTAATATATGCAGCCTCCCACATCCTTTTGGATGGTAGGTTTACCACTGGCCCTTGAGTCAGGTGAAAAAAAAAAAAATGGTGAGTCTTTTGAGCCTGTTTTCCAAGGGGCTTCATAGAAATCAAAACAAATGATTATACCTCTCTGTGAATGAGGTCGATTATACTCCTGGTACAAGGAATGGGAGCTGTTATTTTTAATGCTACCACTGAGTTGGAAAGTGGGAGATGGCAATGGGGTTAGTTAAAATGCCACAAATCTCACAATTTACTCAAGGTTCAGTTCTTATTTATGAGCAGGCACTCTACAAGTTGTTGCAAGCCTTTGGTTAATAATTTGTGTTCCCCCCAAACTGATACTTATAGGTTTTCCCAGTTTTTAAACTGGCTTTTAAAAGACAATAACAATTTCAGAGTAGCTTACTCTGCCATTTACCTTTTGACTAAATTGCTTTTTAATTCCTAATCTTTAAGCTATAATCTAAATCAGCTCAGAAGTGATTATATCTTTCCTAATGCTTTATCTAATACGTATATTAACTTTAGCAATTATATTAAATATTAATGTATTACATTTAAACCTGGCTGAAGTAAATCCTCCTCTTAAGTTTTTTAAAAAGATTTTTCATTGTCATATTTCTTGAAATACATATTTTAGAATCCTCAAAACTTTACAAGGCTTCCAGTCTTGTAAATGTATACCCCCAAAAACATTAATACAAAAATTCTAGAAAAAAATATTATGAAATACTTTTATTATTTTGTAATATAACAAAGAAGAATAATTATCAGCATGTTATTAAAATAGCTATTGAGCAGGAAGATCAATTCTCTTCCAACACCTCAAAGTCCTATGTGTAAGCACCTCATAGACAAAAAGATATGTAAAAGGAAACAACAACAACAACAACAAAAAAGATAGAAACCAGGCACGAAAAATGGAGGGTAATATGTTTATCATATTTCGAAATTACTGGCTTAAGAGAGAAATCATTCAGCTGGCAGAGATTGTAAGATGGATCATTTCCAATTTGACAGTAAAGTGAACAAAAAGATTATTTTTCAAGGGTGGCTGATACAAGCATAATTACTTATAAGTGTGAGGATGAGGAGAAATAGTCTTCTTGTAATAAAGACGAAACTCCCTGGAATTGTGATACTATGACAGTTGCAAGCAACCAGTGAATATTATTTTAAACAGAAAAATAGGAACTATATTGCATTAAAAGTCACACTAAAAATCTGATACCTTTATTCTTGCTGTCAGGAGCAGAAAGAATGAATAAATTTGAAGAGATACTATTGAATACCCTGTGTAGATGAATGTAGGAAATCATTTAAATGCCTCAGGGCTTTCTTTTTATTATTAAAAAGTCATCTCTATACATAGGCAATTTAATTATGTCAGTACAAGCAGTGTACATTTTTATGCCATAAAAAGTATAATTTAGAATATGTATTTTTATAAAATCTCATTTTCACTATATGGAAAAAACATCATGGCAGTATGATTTTTTATACTATTTGGCTTAGATTTACTCTAAGTTGATTAGATGGCCAATTATTACCTACATGATTAATACAAAACCTTTGAGATTATTTGTATCAGTCACCATGTATCAGAAAATAAAGGAACTATAAAATTATTTATGTGATCAGAATAAAATTATACTAAACACACACACACCACTAAGACATTTTTACGATACCATGGGAATGGAACTGATGTCGAGAACATTTAATAAAATTCATTCTTGCTAGAGAATGTATGTTTCTTTATTTTCCTAAATAATTCTCTTCAGGAAGATCATTTAATAAGTACTTTTACTTAACTAATGATTATATGTAAGTAACTTCAACAACAAAAATTTTATGTTAAAATGAATGACTTAATGTTCTATTTTCAATGTAACATTAAGTACTATCATGGAGCACACTTCATGGAAAATAAAAAATAACAAACGGTGCTTAGGAATACTTTTTCAAATTGTTACGGAAAATCAGAGGCCTTATTGCTACTCTGCCATGCCTGGAAACCAGCTTGGAGGTAACCAGGATAGTACAGCAGCCATGCCTCTCTCCAGGTCCTGAATTCTTTGCAATTTTTAAATAATATTTTTTTTAAATGCTGAGATTCCCTGTTATGCTAAAATGTTGGAAAACAAATATGTAAATCAATCAATTGGATTATTCTGTGTGGTTTATATACAACTTATACTGTCTTGGTCATTTAAATGTACAAACATGTCAATTTTGATCTATAACAAGTTTAGACAGTAATCAATTTACTTTTAAACATTGCTTGTGTCACATATTACTGGTATCTAATATCAATAATCATGACAAATTTTAGTCCTGAAAATCTGTATTAGTGTCTCCTAAAAGTGAAAAGTTTTTCTTTGGTTTCAAAATTTTTTAGAATTTCAATTTGGAGAAAAATTAGTGTTGGGAAAGTGAGCAAATTAATGCATTAAAGCATGATTACACAAATATTACTAAAAGAACATAACATACTACATACTCAGAAGACCATTTTAATATTTGGATTACTTTTTGTTTATTTATTTATTTACTTATTCATAATGCACAAGTATAGCATCTTTTCACATACAACTGCTTGTATACAAAGTATATAAATACCATTCAGATCTTTAATCATGCATTTAGGATAATGATATCCATCTCATTCAACCACCAATTTTTCCCCTTCCCCCCCCTCCCTCCCGCCTTGCTCCCTCCCTTCCCCTCCTTTTCCTTTGATCATTGTAGTGTTCCTCTAATCCTATGTAATCCCATCCAACAACACTGTGAACTAGCCTCCTTATATCAGAGAAAACATTTGGTATTTGGATTTTTGAGATTGACTAATTTCACTTAGCATTATATTCTCCAACTTCATCCATTTACCTGCAAATGCCATTATTTAATTCTCTCTTATTGATGAGTAAAATTCAATTTTGTGTATATACCACTTTTTCTTTATCCACTCATCTACTGAGGGACATCTAGGTTGGTTCCACAACCTACCTATTATGAATTGTGCTGCTATAAACTTTGAAGTGGCTGTGTCACTGTAATATGCTGTTTTTAAGTCCTTAGGGAATAGACCCAGGAGTGGGATGGCTGGGTTATAGGGTGGTTCCATTCACATTTTCCCAAGAAATCTCCATACTGCTTTCCATAACAGTTGCACCATTTTGCAGTCCCACCAACAATGTATGAGTGTGCCTTTTTCCCCACATCCTCTCCAACATTTATTGTTGTTTGTGTTCTTGATCGCTGCCATTCTGACTGGAGTGAAGTGAAATCTTAGAGTAGTTTTGATTTGCATTTCTCTACTTGCCAGCGATGTTGAGCATTTTTTCATGTATTTGTTTATTAAATGTGTATCTTCTTCTGAGAAGTGTCTGTTCAGTTCTTTGGCCCATTTATTTATTGGGATATTTGTTTTTTTGGTGTTGAGTTTTTTGAGTTCTTTAAATATTCTAGAAATTAGTGCTCTTTCTGATGTGCATGTATTAAATATTTCTTCCCAGTTAGTTGGCTCTCTATTCACCTCACTGATTGTTTCTTTTGCTGAAAAGAAGCTTTTTAGTTTAAATCTATCCCATTCATTATTTCTTGGTAATAGTTCTTGTCCTACAGGATTCTTATTAAGGAACTTGGGGCCTAATCCAACATGTTGGAAATTGGAGTTTACTTTTTCTTCTATTAGGCATATTGTCTCTGGTCTAATTCCTAGGTCCTTGATCCACTTTGAACTAAGTTTTGTGCATGGTGAGAAATAAGGGTTTAATTTCATTTTCTTTCATATGGCTTTCCAGTTTTCCCAGAACCATTTGTTGAAGAGGCTATCCTTTCTCCACTATACATTTTTGGCTCCTTTGTCTAATATAAGATAGCTGAAATTATATGTATTAGTCTCTGTATCCTCAATTCTGTACCATTGGTCTACCAGTCTGTTTTGGTGCCAATACCATGCTGTTTTTGTTACTATTGCTCTATAGTATAATTTAAAGTTCGGTATGGCGATGCCCCCTGCTTCACTTTTCTTGCTCAGGATTGCTTTGGCTATTCTGGGTCTCTTATTTTTCCAGATGAATTTCATGACTGTGTTTTCTATTTCTTGAAAAATGACATTGGAATTTTGATCGAAATTGCATTAAATCTGTATAATGCCTTTGGTAGTATGGACATTTTGACAATATTGATTCTACCTATCCAAGAGCAAGGTAGGTCTTTCCATTTTCTGAGTTCTTCTATGATTTCTTTCTTTAGTGTTCTATAATTTTCCTTATAGAGGTCTTTCACCTCTTTTGATCAGTTGATTCCCAGGTATTTTATTTTTTTTTATTCTATTGTAAATGGGGTAGTTTTCGTCATTTCCTTCAGAGGCTTTGTCACTGATGTACAAAAATGCCTTTGACTTATGGGTATTGATTTTGTATCCTGCTACATTGCCAAATTCATTTACTAGTTGTAAAAGTTTTCTGGTAGAGTTTTTTGGGTCTTCTAGGTATATTATCATGTCATCAGCAAATAGTGCTAATTTGAGCTCTTCTTTATCTATCTGGATCCCTTTAATTTCTTTCGTCTGTCTAATTGCTCTGGCCAGAGTTTCCAGTACTATGTTAAATAGCAGTGGTGAAAGGGGGCATCCCTGTCTTGTTCCAGTTTTTAGAGGGAATGCTTTCAATTTTTCTCCATTTAAGATAATGTTAGCTCTGGGCCTTGCATAAATAGCTTTTATAATGTTGAGATATGTTCCTGATATTCCTATTTTTTCCAGTGTTTTGAACATAAAGGGGTGTTGTATTTTGTCAAATGCTTTTTCTGTGTCTATTGAGATAATCATAAGATTCTTATCTTTAAGTCTATTGATGTGATGTAGTATGTTTTTTGATTTCTTAGTGTTGAACCAGCCTTGCATCCCTGGAATAAACCCCATTTGATTGTGGTGCACTATCTTTTTGATATGATTGTTTTATCCGATTTGCCAAAATTTTGTTGAGGATTTTTGCATCAATGTTCATTAAATATATTGGCCTGAAGTTTTCTTTTTTGGATGCGTCTTTGCCTGGCTTTGGAATTAATGTAATATTGGCCTCATAGAAAGAGTCTGGAAGAGCTCCCTGTTTTTCTATTTCTTGAAATAGTTTGAAGAGCATTGGTATTAGTTCTTATTTGAAAGTCCTGTAGAATTTGGCTGTAAACCCATCAGGGCCTGGACGTTTCCTTGTTCATAGCTTGATGACATCTTCGATTTCTTCGCTTGTAATTGATCTGTTTAAATTGTGTATAGCCTCCAGATCCAGTTTAGGCAAATCATATGACTCTAGAAATCTGTCAATGCATTCAGTATTTTCTATTTTATTAGAGTACAAGTTTTCAAAGTAATTTCTAATTATCTTCTGTATATCTGAGGTGTTTGTTGTGATATTCCCTTTTTCATCATGAATATTAGTAATTTGAGTTTTTTCTCTTCTTCTTCTCATTAGCTTCACTAAGGGTCTGTCAATTTGGTTTATTTTTTCAAAGAACCAACTTTCAGTTTTGTCAATTCTTTGAATTGTTTCCTTAGTCTCAATTTCATTAATTTCTGCTCTGATTTTAATTATTTCCTTTCTTCTGCTGCTCTTGGTGTTGATCTGTTCTTCTTTTTCTAATGCTTTGAGGTGTGATGTTAAGTCATTTATTTGTTGTTTTTTTTTATCCTTTTAAGGAATGAACTCAGTGCAATGAATTTTCCTCTTACTACTGCCTTCATAGTGTCCCAGAGATTTCTATACGATGTATCTGTGTTCTCATTTACCTCTAGGAATTTTTTTAATCTCCTCTTTGATGTCTTCTTCAACCCCTTGTTCATTCACTAGCATGTTTTTTAGCTTCCAGTTGCTGGAGTAGTTTTTCTTATTCCTTGTTTTTTCACTGATTTCCAATTTCATCCCTTTATGGTCTGATAGAACGCAGGGTAGTATCTCTATTTTTTTTTTTTTTTTTATATTTGCCGAGAGTTGCCTTGTGACATAATATGTTGTCTATTTTGGAGAAGGAGCCATGTGCTGCTGAGAAAAAAAGTGTATTCTTTTACTGAGGATTGAAATATTCTATATATGTCAGTTAGGTCTAAGTTATTAATTGTTTTAAGGAGGCCTAAGATTTCTTTGTTTAGCTTTTGTTTGGATGATCTATCCATTGGTGAGAGAGGTGTGTTGAAATCCCCTAGAATAACTGTGTTGTGGTCAATTTTACTCTTGAACTTGAGAAGAGTTTGTTTGATGAATGTAGGTGCTCCATTATTTGTGGCATATAGATTTATGATTGTATATCCTGTTGATGAATGGTTCCCTTAAGTAGTAAGAAATATCCATCATTGTCCCTTTTGTTTAGCTTTGGCTTGAAGTCTACCTTATTTGAAATGAGAATGGAAATCCCTGGTTGCTTCCGCAGGCCATGTGAATGATAAGACTTTTCCCAGCCTTTCACCTTCAGTCTATTGATGTCTTTTTCTATGAGGTGTGTTTCTTGGAGACAGCAAATTGTTGGGTCATTTCTTTTAATCCATTCAGATAATCTGTGTCTTTTGAATGGTGAGTTTAGGCCATTAACATTCAGGGTTATTATTGAGATGTGATTTTTATTCCCATCCATTTTTATTTGTATTATGATCTTTAGCTTGATTTAGTTTCTCTTCTGGTTAGTATTTCCCTTAGTTTAATATCTCTCTTTGTTGATTTTCATTGTTATTTTTCTCTTCTTCTTCATGAAAAATTTTGCACAGATGTTCAGAAGTGCTGGCTTTTGAGATGCAAAATCTTTTCACTTTTGCTTGTCGTTGAAGGTTTTTATTTCATCTTTGAATCTAAAGCTCAATTTTGCTGGATATAAGATTCTTGGTTGACATCCCTTTTCTTTCAGAGCTTGATATTTGCTATTCTAGGATCTTCTTGCTTTTAAGGTCTGGGTAGAAAAATCTGAACATAGTCTGATTGTTTTCCCACTATATGTAATCGCTTCCTTTCTCTTGTGGCTTTTAATATTCTTTCCTTCCTCAGTATATTAGGCATTTTCATTATAGTGTGTCTTGGTGTGGATCTGTTGTGATTTTGTATGTTTGGTTTTCAGTAAGCCTCTTGAACTTGGTTTTCCCATTCATTCCTCAAGTTTGAAAATATTTCTGTAATTATTTCATTAAATAAATTACTCATTCCTTTGGCTTGAAACTCTGCCCCCTCCTCTATCCCAATCACTCCTATGTTTGATCTTTTTATGTTGTCCCATAATTCTTGAATATTTTGTTCTTGTTTTCTTACCATTTTTGCTGTGTAATCTAGATTTTTCTCTAGGATATATATTTTGTCTTCATTGTCTGAGGTTCTTTCTTCCAAGTGATCTACTCTGTTGGTGATACTTTCCATTGAGCTTTTATTTTGGTTTATTGCTTCTTTCACTTCTGGAATTTCTGTTTGGTTTCTCTTTAGAGCCTCTATCTCCCTATTGAAGTAATCTTTAGCTTCCTGTATTTGTTTATGGAGTTCTTTGTCAAAATGATCTTTCACCACCTGTATTTGCTCCCTCATCTCATTATTGAGTTCATTCTTAAGTTCCGCAAACATTTGGAATATGTAATTTCTAAATTCCATCTGGCATTTCACCAACTGTGCATACCAAGGAATCTAGTGAGGAGGTATATTGATTTGTTTGTGTCACTTTCTTCCCTTGTTTCTTCATATTGCTTGTGCATCTATTCTTCCTGCAGTGTGGGACCTTGACTATTTTGATTTTACCTTAAAACCATATGTTGCTCCTGTAGTACAATGCTATCAGATCCCCTTATGTTTCCTTTACACTTTAAAATCAAACATTTTCCATTCAGAGAATCCCAGTTTGATCACAATGTACAGATTTAGTTAACCCAGATATTGTTTCCAATTTACTCTGTATACTTCTGATGGGGTTTTATAGTTTTAAGTATTGGACACAGAGGTGATATGTTTAGGAAGAAGGAAGTGAGTGTATTGACTTGTTGTTTCTTAGAAAGTATGAAAAGAGAGTTCTATGGAAGTGGTTTAGTATCAGCAGAGGAGAGAGGAAAGAGAATGGAGTGAATGATTAGGTGGAAAGACCGATTTATATATAAACCTAACTGATGTAGTAGTTGAAAGAAGAAATAAAGAAAGATGTAAAAGAAAAAAAGGAGAACAAAAAATGACAAAGGAGTAGAAATTAGTGTAAGAGAGAGGAGAGAAAGTGAGTCTAGAAAATAGAGAATAAACTATATATAACACCACTTTGCTATATATTTCAATTGTACCCGTTCTAAAAATCCCAATTTCTGCATATAACTTGTTTTTGCTTTTGTTGAGTATGTAATGGGATGGTGTTAATAGGGTAGATGAAGGAAGAAGAAAAAATACAAAAGTAAGAAGGAAGAAAAGAAAGAAAGAAAAGAGGAGCAGAAGCAAACAAACACACTGTCAATCAAAACAAAAACAAAGCAAAACATACAAAAAAAACCTACAAAACAACAACAAAAAAAAAAACAAACAAATAAAAAGAAAAACGTTGAACCCAGGAACAAGTCTTAAACAAAATGGACCTCGGAAGCCCTTCTTTTTTCTCTTCCAGTTTAAGCCAATTGACCTGGATCATGTCTAGTCTGCAATTCTGTTAGTGGAGTCAAGCCTGCACCTTTGGCCAGTTGCAGAATGGCACAGTGGAAGAGTGGAAGGGGCCCTTCCCCAGGTCTGGCCCTGCGTGTAGCTTCAGGGAGATGCTACACTGGGCCCTGGAGGCCAAGCAAACTGGAATATTTGGATTTTTTAACAGAATCTACACTCTAGTACTTCTACCCCTGTTTGTCACTTCTTGCCTTACATTTTCAAAATTCTAATTGCATTCAAACTTATATATTAGTGATGAATTCTATAAACTTTTATTTTTAACAAGATTATATTGAGAGAAAATAATTTGGGCTACCTTGAATAAATGCAGGTAAATGGAGATTTAAAAAGAAAACTAAATTTTTACTTACACACTTTAATGAAAATTTCTAATCTTCATTTTTATTTTCTTTTTCAATAATAATTTCATTTAAATTTATTTATTTGCTTTAATAGATACATAGAAATTTTATATTAGAGACTTATAGCTCCTGAATAATTATCCATAGCATAAGAAATCTATCATTATAACTAAAAGTCTGTTTTATAAAATGTAAATTTACCAATAAAATATAAATGGCATAGATATAAATTTATTTTTAATATTTAAGAAATTGAAACCATATCTTTATGTATTTTTTAAATTTTTTTATTAGCTCTTTTTAGTTGTACATAACATTAGGATTCATTTTTATATAATTATAAAAGCATGGGATAAAATTTGTTCTGATTCAGTCCCTAATAATTCCCTTTTCCCTCCTTCCTCTCCCTGTTTACTTTCTTCTTCTCTACTGATCTTTCTGCCCATTTACATATAGTGTTTTTTTTTTTTTTTAATGGTAGATACACATAAAGTTGAGATTCCTTCTGGTATAGTCAATATATTCATATATTTAAAGAAATTTAGGTCAGATTTATTGCACTTTTTTTTTCCCTTATCCCATCCTTCCACTCTCCCTTCAATCTCTTCCTTTATTCCACTGGTCTATCCTCTGTTTTGATGGAATCCCCCCACCATCAGGTCTTTTCTTTTCATTTTTTCACTTCTTATTTTGAACTAGTTTCCATATATCAAAGAAAACATTTGACTTTAAATTTCTGCGTCTGTTTAATTTCACTTAGCATGATAATCTACAGCTTCATCCATTGATCAGCAAATACCATAATCTCTGTCTTCTTTATGGCTAAATAATACTCTATTGTGTATGTATATCACTTTATCTTTATTCACATAGTGGTTTCATTCCATCCTGCTTTCCACAGTGGTTGCACTGGTGTGCAGTCCAATCAACAAGGTATGAATATATCTTTTGCCCCACATCATCACCCATGTTTATTAGTATTTGTAATCTGGATAATTGTCATTTTAACTGGAATTAGGTGAAATCCTAATTTAGTTTTGATTTGCATTTCCTGATTCCAAGAGATGTTGAACATTTTTTATTCACATATTTATTGGGCATTTGTATTTCCTCTTTTGAGAAGTGTCTGTTTAATTCATTTGCTGATATATTACTTGTATTATTGGGGTTCTTATGTTAAGTTTTTTGCATTCTTTATATATTCTGTTTATTAATCCCCTATCTGAGGAGCACGTGGCCCAGATCTTCTCCCATTCTGTATGCTCCCTCTTCCTATTCTTAATTGTTTCCTTTGCTGTGCAGAAGCTTTTTAATTTGATGCCATCCCACTTAGTGATTTTTTTCTTTTATTTCTTGGGTTTTAAGAGTCTTGTTAAGGAAGTTGATGGCTGTGCCAATATGTTGGAGAGTTGGGCCTTTGTTTTCTTCTAGTAGTTGCAGAGTTTCTGTTCTAATTCCTCTATCTTTGATCCACTTTGAGTTGACTTTTGTGCAAGGTGAGAGATAGGTAGGGGTCAAGTTTCTTCTTCTTTTTAAGGAACATCCAGTTTTCCCAGCACTGTTTGTTAAAAAGGCTATTTTTTTCTCCAGCATATGTTTTTCGCACCTTTGTCTAGTATCAGATGACTGTATATTTGTGGGTTTGTCTCTGTGTCTTTTATTCTATTCCATTGATTTTCATGTCAGTTTTTGATGTCAGTAACCATGATTTTGTTACTAATAGCTCTGTAGTATAATTTAAGGTCTAGTACTGTGATGCCTCCAGCATTGTCTTCTTGCTCAGAATTGCTTTGACTATTCTGAGCCTTTTATTTTTACTAATTAAGTTTAGAAATTTTTCTCATTATGAGAAGAATGTCATTGGTATTATAATAGAGGTTGCATTGAGTCTGTATAATACTTGGTAGTTTGGCCATTTCGATAATAATAATGCTGCCTATCCAAGAACATGTGAGGTCTTTCCATCTTCTAAGATCTTCGATTTTTTTTTTCAGTGTTCTATAGTTTTCATTTTAGAGGTCCTTTGCCTCCTTTATTTGATTAACTCCAAAATATTTTATTTTTTGAGATTATGAATTGATAGTTTCCTAATTTCTTTCTCAGCAGATTTATTATTGCAGTACACGAAAACAAACAATTTATTACATTAATCTTTTATTCTGCTACTTCACCAACTTTTTTTTTTATCATCTCTAGAACTCTTCTGGTGGAATTGTTTGTGTCATGTCATCAGCAAACAGAGATAATTTATTCTTTTTCTATTTGTATTAATTTCCTTCTCTTTCCTATTTGCTCTGGCTAGAGTTTCAACAACTATGCTGAATATGAGTGTTGAGAGTGGGCATTCTCGTCTCCTTCCTGTTTTTAGAGGAAATGCTTTCAATTTTTCTCTGTTCAGTATGATGTTGGCCTTGGGTTTGTTATATATACCTTTACAATGTTGATATAATTCTTTCTATCCCCAGTTTCTCTGGTATTTTAAACATAAATTGGTGATGACTTTGTCAAATGTTGTTTTGTCTTTTATGTAAATTTTTATCAGGAAGATTTAGAATAAAAGCTTTTAAAATATGGATTCATGTGCAAAATAAGACTTCAGGATTTTGAAAAGTAGAAGACAGATATAAGGAAGTAAAATGGTTTTAACAATATTATTTGCACCTTTATCATAGACGAGGCAATCTTCTGCAAGTTTTTAATGATATAAAAATAAAGTCTTTACCCTACACTCATGGCTAAATGTGTTTCTCTTCTAAGAAAATTGGAAGTCCTGAGGAAAATATTTCACATATCTTTAAAACTTAGCTTTCTGGACAATTTTCTTTTGTTTTCTTGATTCTTGGGCTTGAAAACATTAAGTAAAACTTTTTTCCCTACTGCAACCCATCATTCCACTTTTCCTACTTTAGGAAGTTCATTAATGCCGAGGAACTGTGTTTCAAATAAGTAATCTTTTTTTTTTTTTTTCCTCCTAATTCAGAATCATTAAGAATAAGACAAAGAAAAAGTTGGAGACCCAAATGCCAGTTCATTAGTGAAGAAGCATATAGAGAATATGTCTTTTCATCTGTGGGCAGGTAAGCTTGTTCATAAGAACCCTTGCATTAGATGGATGCTCTACTATGGGCCTCCTCTGCATGCTGGCGACAAATTGGTAGCAAGGGTCATCAAACAGAAAAGTACAGAACACTTTGGCAGTACTCATCTAATATGCAAATGAGAAAGGGTCAAGGGCGATATTCCATCTCTTTTCCATAGTGATGTGCTGAATGTGTCACTTCACTATGAATCACAGGGAAGAAATGCAGTAGCAGAGAAACTAGAATATTATTGCATAATTTTCTCTTCTGGATGGTAATAAAAAGAAATTTTTGCTCTCATATGCACACAGTTGGGTTGGAGTATGAAACTCACTATTCCTATAAAGCCACTCTGTCACATACAGGAATGCTCTTAGAATACATCTCTTCCCATTAACAGGTTGCTGTTAGGTAAACTGTCATCATATAGTAAGCATTTGAAAAAAATGTTATTATCATTTTATTCTCAGCTATTAGGAAATGTGAGCTTTTGATGAAATCCAGATCAAAGGGATGACAGAGCTGAGCATGTAACAAATGGTGGTTTGTACCATATGTGGACAGAAAGCAATTTATGAATGTCAGGTTGTCAAATTTTGATATGGTTTTACTGCTAATATTTGAGTTAGAAGACTTCATCCTTTTCATTTCTATTGTGACAGCTACAGTTTATATCAAAAATGTAAACTTGACAGTCATCTATTTTTAAACAACCATTACTGATAATTGTTCCTTTTGTGTAAAGTAAAACACATCTTCTTATCACTATACTGCATAAATGATCTTATGATCTGAAGAGAGTCTACTCTTAGCTCTTTGCAGAAAACATATTACTTTAGTTATATATATATATATATATATATATATATATATATATATATATATATGTATGTATACACTCAGAAGAATTTTAAGTCTCACAAAGTCCAAATCCTTTGTTTTACAGAAAAGCCCTAGAATTGGACAAGTCAATTGGTTTTTCTCAAGGTCAGACATAGATCATGGTAGGTTAGAACTAGAAATCTGTTTTCTTCACTCACTTGTTTCTTGTTATTATTGTATGGGTCAGGCTAGTGTCTGCCTGGTTTCAATAGGCACATAAATGTCACCATAGTTTAGTAAAATGACACCAATTACCAACAATATGGTCTTAAATTTCAGTTTCCAGAGTATATTATGCATAATTTATTTGCATAAACTTCTCACTTCATTGCTAGCTCTTCAGCCCACAAATAATAAAGTAGATGTATGTGTATTGCACTCTGTGACCAATTATATCCTCCTTTCAAGTCTGTCAGTGATTGGTCACTATACATTTATTATTCAATTTATGCACAGATAGTGGAGTTATACATTTCTGTTGCCTCCTTTACTCTTCAGTGACAAACCCACATAACATTTTATTTGAAAAAGTGTATAAGCCAGAGAAATATCTGTCCAACAAAGACAAAAGTGTAGCAAACAAAAGAAAAAAAAATGTAAGAGTGCAGAAAATAAAATGAGTTACAATCAGAAGATTTGAAATGGCAAAAGAAAAGCAATGATAGAAGGAAACCTGGGTCTGCATGAAGTTATGGTGCAGATCATACTGAAAAAGTATAATGAATACAAAAAGTGAAGTTTGTCCAGAGAACAAAAACTGTTTATGGCTTGTGCTAATAAGCGTTTAGCTGCTGTGACAAATACCTGAGAAAAACAACTGAAAAGAGGAAAAGTTTAGTTTTCTTATGATTTTAGGGGTTTCAGTCCATGGTCGGCTGGCTTTATTGCTCTGGGCTTGAGAAGAGGTAAAACATCATAGTGAAAGGGCATGAAGGAGAAAAGCTGCCCAGTACAAGACATCCAGGAAGCAGATAGAGAGAGAATTGTCTGATGATGAATTTGTATTGTTTTAAGCCTCCAAATTTGTGGTAATTTGTTACCACAAATAAAAACTAAAACATTTATACTTTTGAATTGCATGTAGTATGGCAGAAACTTTTAGTATAACAAAATAACTTTACAGAATTCAAATAGAAATCAGTGGAGTTGTCGAAAATAGCTTACTAGGAAATATTGACATTGATGCCATACCAGGCACAGAAACTCAGTAAAGGCATATTTGTTGACATAAATGAGAATAGTAGTTGTGAAAGGATAAAGATGTCCCAGCGGAAGTGACAGCAGTAAAATCTTCACATTAAAGAAACTCTCAGGCATATTTCATGACATTGACAACTGAAATGATAAAATAATGGCTGCTGAACTGCTTTTAGAAAGGAGTTCGTATAAAGGTGCATGCTGGAAATGATCACTGCAAATAAATGAAAGATTGAAAATAATAACAACTATGAAAAGTAAGACAAACTAGAAGAAAATGGCAGAGCTGCCCATCCACATTCAGGAGTGGCTTTTTCTACACATTTAAGAAACTTGTTCATTGTGATCTATTCACTTCTCAAAATTAATGAGTAAAATATAAAAATAGATCAGCTACAAGATTATTGGAAGTGTGTTACCTTCTCCGTCTTTAACAGATAAACTTGTCCTGTTTATTGTCCCATGAGAGACTAGTTAAAATTCTACGAAGATATCATGTCTAGGAAAACACTTAAATTAAGCCTCCAAAGTTTGAAGACAAGCTTCTATCATGTATTTTGGTGATATTTCAAGTAATGAAGTGCTTAACCCAGTACTTTAGAAAGTGTCACTAAAGTAAATAATCAACATTAAGATGTCTTATGCAGCATCCAAAAAAGTATTATTGAGATAAATGAATTCTTGCTGTGCAGAAATAATGGCTGAAATAAGAAGCAGAAAATAATAAAATGAAAATGTCTTTGGTGTCAGGATCTTTTAACAGAAAACATTAGAAATGTGGTTGGAGATTTGAAAAATAAAAGATTATAAAAAGAAATAATGATAGAGAAGTCTTTAGAGAAGCCAAAAGTGTACATGTATGTGTCTATGCATTTATGAATTGTGCTTTCTCTATATTTACACATGTGTATATATACATATGCACCCACATATACACATTAATGATAGCTGCCTCATTCCTTTAATGATGGAAAAACATATCCATCATTCATATAAAATACAATTTTGCTAAATATTTATCATATTTTCATCTTTTATGTGTGTATGTGTGTATGTGTGGTACTGAAGATCAAACCCAAGCCATAGTGCATGCTAGGTGAGTGCTCTACCATAAAGCTGAACTCCTAGCCCTCCAACTTTTTACTATGAGAAATAGATTTATAGTTACTCTATATTGGTAATATATATGACTACAAAAATTTATCTTGTTGAGCAAAGTATTAGCTAGTTTTTGATAGGCAGACATTTACCGTATACAGTGATGTCAGTTTTATGATTAATAAAGGGATTCTTTATTTTCCACTCACCTAATTGGTTATTCAATTATTTTCAAATCAGGCAGGGAATCTATAGTATTCCTTAGCAACGTAAGCCTAGTCATGTCATATGTTATTGACTAGGCACATTGAAAAGCAGAAAAGTAAGGAAATTAGATGCTCAAAATAACACTTGGAAAATAAAGTTCCCTAGTGGGGACTTAAAAAATGTGAACACTGAGCAAAAGGAGCTGTGACATGTTAAGTCGCTGGTGGATTTTCCACAGGTAAAATGGGTCCTTCAGAAAAGACACAGATGTTGCTAACTGGGGAGTCTTAGTAAACACAGACAGGTCAGTTGAAGGGTTTTAAGCAGGTATATGGTTTCCTGCATTCATGAATAGGCCATAATGACTTGTACTCAAGGACAAAACACAGCTCTGCCTAGCAGTGCAGAGGTGGCATAAACACTAAAAGGGCCTTCATTATAAATGCTACTCTAAGCATACTACAAGCAAGGTTTCTGGTTCAACTGAAGTATCATCTCAAGAAAAAAAAAAAAAAAGCAAGATTTTATAAGATTTTTGAAACAATGACCAATGATTTCCAACCAGTTCTTCAAAGTAACTAAGTTCCAGAATAAAAAAAGCACAAGAACAGAGATGAAGCTTGGAATCATTACTGCCACGGTCAGGGAGGTTGTGGCAAAGAGGCTATCCCAAGTCCCGTAAAATGTACTCAGATGCAAAAAGAAAAGGACAAAATAGGTCAATTTGGGGCAGAATCAATATCTTTAATCTTTACAATATTGTGTCTCCCTATGTAAAATCATAGCATATTTTTTTATTTACTTGTCTTCTTAAATATATTTTAATAAAATTGTATGATATTTAAAAATGTGCTCAGATGAAAGGGAGGAAATTAGAGGTTCTCATATTTTGAACATATTCATCAGGTTTTATTATCTGTCTTTTTGTTTTTGAAGTTATAATTTGCTTTGTCTCATGAATACTACTAAAATGATTTTCCAAAATTGACATGGGATGAGGTTAAAAATGATCAAGTATTATCAAGTATACCACTATATAAATGTATACATATGCCCCCTATATACTATTTCATTAACTTAGAAATACACTGTATACTAGCCCATTTCTTGGTCATATCTTAAAATTTTTAACAAACCTGCTTCCTAAGTACTTTGAATGATTGCCAGAAAGCTCCTTGGCTGATTCTATGATAGCTCTGAGTTAAAGGTGAAGCTGTCAATGCAGGACATGGTAAATTGAGTTGATATTACCAGATGGGGTTTTGCAGTTCAAGTTGTTCATTTCCATCTTCTCTATGAAATAATATATATCTGAATTGATTCTTACAGAGCTTATCTGGAGAGCTTCAAGTGTCTTTCCTTCCACTGTAAGTTTGAAGTAAGCAGCTATTATGGGTAACCTTTTCCTGGGTCAAGCCTTAATGAGTTAATGTCCTGATTCATTGTTCATGCCCAATGCGCATCTTCCCATTACACTCAGATCAAGTTTTTCCCTACACTTAAGCATGTGATAACCTTTCTAATTAATGCATCTAACATATTATGTTGCAGCACACAGTGAATGATTCCTTCAATCGCCAGAATCCTTACCAAGATTTTATAAATTTGGACTGCTGATGTTAGATCATGGGCTTGAATTTTGTTTAGATTTACTGAAACTCCATTCAGGCACATTAAAATAAATTTAACATTGAGTGAATTCAGTCCCAATGAGGATGTAAATGCTTAGTCCAATAAAACTTCAATTCCTTCCTGCTGTCAAAACCCTTACCTCCCTCTCTGCCATGTCAAATGGCTCTTAATGAAGAATAGGATGACAACCTGCAGATCTCAGGCAGCCTTGTGTCTACATAATGGACTTCTAATCAGAAAAAGAGCGTGCTTTATTGGGTAAAATTAAATAAAATAAGGACTTTAACTGAACTCTTTGCTAAATTTTACTTCATGCTTATTTTTTCACAAATTCAGAGAATACAACACATATTTTATTTATATTCCATGGCCCTCCTTCTTAGAGTTATTTCAGAAAGGTGTATTGCATTGTCTTAGCTCACTTCTTAGCATGCTGTTCTCTTGAAGGCAATGCCACATTTCAGTCTAATATTGGCATTATTATTTGTACTCAGTCCAGGTGACCAAACACATATATAACATGCATATTCCAAATGCAAAGCTTGTATGTACATACAAAGGATGTGGTATACATATACAAGTGGTTTATTTTTATAGAGTGAGATATTTCCTATAGATTGTAAGCATGTTTTCTAGATAACATTATCTTTTTAACAATTAGAGAATACCCTGTATCTAATATATATGGGAGGAAATGCCTTTAAAGTCAAGTTGAATGAAATGTGCATGTATTACTTTCTCTCCACAACTGGAGCTTTCTTGTCGTTTCTTCCTTCCTTTCTTTCTTTCTTTCTTTCATTCTTTCATTTTGCGGTGATGGGGAATGAACTCAGGACCTTGAACATGCTAGGCAAGCGCTCTACCACTGAGCTAACTCCCCAGGCCGTCAATTAATTTTACATCAAAAGAAGCATTATAGCTTCTATGAGAGAACCTGTGTGTGTGTGTGTGTGTGTGTGTGTGTGTGTGTGTGTGAGTACACATTGTTCAATAATTACAAATATACTTTGTACACACTGGTATAGTCCACTATGTTCCATATCATACTTCTTCCTTTTCCAAAAGTTCATTTATAAGCCACATCCATCATCCTACTTCATGAGCCTCAATTTATTTTCAAGTACTTTTTATTATCTCTGTTACCGAATTTTATCAGCTTTGATTACTTTGAAAATAAAGAAAAACTTGATGAGGATAGGAGGAGGCATGGATTTTTCATAGTATTCTCAGAATATATTCCTTTATATAATCACAACAAATTAGTTAAAGCAGTCATAAATAGAATTGAAAATACTAATGCTTTAATTCTTATTTTGGAAGTTAAAAGCTGGATGGTTTATCTTTAAAATATTATTATTAAAATGCTATCTTAATTCTTTAAAATCAGTGAAGAGTAAGAAAAGTATACTTTGATCATTTTTCATGGTGTATAAGGTAAGGTTATATATATATATATGTATATATAATATATATATACATATATGTATATATATTTTAGAACTCCAAATCTTGAGGGCATTTTGTTGTTGTTGTTGTTTAACAAACCACAGAATTTTAATGAAAACTGGAGATATGCTGAATGTACTTCCAAAACTTGTCTTTATTTCCTCTATGCCATATGCGTAATTTAGCTTCTTTTCATTTCCAGTAGCAATCACCCCTGGACCTCCACACACATCAAGTTCCAGTAGTAACCCCCTAACACCACTGGAAATAATCAAATAAAATGGGATCTTACCGTCAGTGCAAAAACAAGTCAATAGTAAGGCTCATAAGAAAAAAAATCTATGATTCTGGATTTTATTTAATTATAAATTTGATTGATTCATTAAATTCTAAGAAGATAGATGCCCCCTAGAGGAAAAATATAGTAAAACAATAATTCCTATTTTCAAATTCATGCTCAGTTATACCCTGGAAAAGTCGTCTAATCATTTAAACTTCAAAACACTCAATAATACAAAATGAAACCTACTTAAAACTATTTTCTCAGAGTTATATGGCACCATATCTATAATAGTCCTCTACATATGATAAACTATTATTGATTCAAGTTGAGTATTCATTTGACCACTGAGAAAGGATATTGTGCCAAGAAAGACATTTGAAAAGTAGTTTGACAGGAAATGTCTAGTGAAATGCTTGTTGGGGTAGTAATGACTGGGTATATAACTACGGACAGAGTCAGGCTCATTTTTTTTATTTGTAAATAGGGATATAATAGAGCTCAATGTACAGAGCTGTAGTTAGGATTAAATGAGATACCCCACCAGTTAGGACTGGTGGTGCAAACCTGCAGTTCCAGCTTGTTGGGAGGCAGAGGCAGAAGGATTGCTTAAGCCCACAAGTTCAAGACCAGCCTGGGCAACATAGCAAAACCCATCTCAAAAACAAAACAAAGATAATCTCTACACAAAACTCAGCACAGGGTTTGGCATAAAGTTAGCATGTAATAGTTGCACTATTATGATTATTTTCTTTCAGAAACTGGTTCAGTATGCTTTCTGCCAGTCAAGAGATGGAAGCCACATTGACATCCAGAACTGTTATTGTTATGACTATAAAAGCAGTGATTATTGTATTTGTAGAAATTATTATACCCCCCCCCCGGGAAATTTAATTTCCTGGTCCATATAAGATATTAGCACATGGATGCAACTAGGATGCTACAGTAATATAAGTAATTGAATAGTATTAGAAAACCCATATATTTAACCAATTTATAGTAATTGCATCTTAATGATAAAAATGATCTACATAAAATCGTCATTCTGAAAGTAATTTGGTTGTGTATTCTTCAATCTCCTGCAGTAACTTTAGGTTAATAGCACTGTCCACAGCTTATTAAAATGGCTTATGATTCTATAATAACTTGGTAGTTACAGATTAAAAAGAAGTCTGTTTGTTTTAACTAGCATATAAATGTTATATATTTGTTAAGTGCTTGAAAACAATTGTTAATTTAAGTATTTTCTCTGAAATATGAATTATGCTTTTGATCTGAAGAGTATATTTACTAATGAAGGAGAAATATCAAAACTCCATTACAGCTGCCCATAATATATCAATGCTATAATCAAAATTACTAAACTGGATTGCTTAAAGGCAAATTAAAATTTCTTTCTCAACTATGATTTTTCCAGGATATTCTAAAATGGTTAGCATAATAAAATGGTAATAAAAATCAAGGTTTCTAATCATAATTTTGGATTTTTGGAATTGTATGACTTTTTTTCTGAATGTAGGATTAATTAATATATATTTGCTTTTGTTGGGTTACATCCAAGTAGTAGCATAATTAGCTGTTAAACAGGCTGTATATTGCTTTTAAAAAACATTTTTTCTGCTTTTGCGAAAGTTTAATGATAAACTGTATATAAATACACACACACAAATGTATTTGTGTGTGTTGAAAAGCTGGCTTTATTAAATCTAAAAAACATCAATTTAAAGACTATATTCTCAATGTCATGTCGGGGAGCTAAATTATCATATAATTATTATGAGAGTGGATTTAGTCAGTTTTCATTCTTATGTTCTGTATTTGATTAGGACACCTTTTAAAATATCTCCCTCTATTTCAAAGCCAATTTAAAAAAGAACATTGAAGCTTTTTAAAACATTAATTTCCAGTTGATTTAAATATATACTTTTGATCTGTTTGAAATTATGCAACCATCTTTTTGACAACTTTATGTTTTAGCATACAATATAATTAATCTGAAAATAGAGATCCTCAGTTAAACCAATCACGTACGAATAACCAAGTATTACATCTGAAACACTCCACTCCATATGTGTTCTGTGTTACAGAATATAACACTATATGTGGATATACAAATGACAATAATAACATGTCACATCCCTATTACAGGGGAAGTATTATCATCTGAACAGTAATAACTTGTCCTCTCTTGAGAGACACCTCATGATTTGATAGTTACATTTCTTACAAAGCTAGGTCAGGAAATCTATATGAACACAGCACATCTAAAGTAGAGTTAATTGCTGTTGCTGTATGTGTTATAACCCTAGCTGGCTGAATCTGCTTCTGGAGTTCATTGTACAGACTCAAATTTATCTGTAAACTGTAATTATTGAAAAGCACTTGACTAGCAAATTATAAAAGCCAAAGGAACCCTGAACCTAGTAACACCTTAGCCCTTATTTCTTTATAGTTCTGGATTATGTATGAGCCAAAATATAATCCCTTGGCTGTTTTTCTTAGGTCTAGAATAGGACACTTGGGACTTGTTTTCATCTTCTGCTCTCTCTACCCTTTTCCTATCAAGTTCTTATTTGACCTCTAAGTGTGGGTTGATATTGGCAAGAGGCCTCCTTCATATCACAGCTCCTCTTTCTCTGAGATGAATTGGAGGTTCTTGTGTTGGAGGTACAATTATACATTTCTAAATTTTCCTCCACTCAGTTATTACTTCACTGCTGCATATACATGGTTGATTCTGACTTACAACATAATGGAATTTCCACTGTAGTGAGGGGTTCACCCTTAGAATAAACTGACTTAAAGACTGTGTGAGAAACTAAATCACAATGACCATTGCCTTTGAGAAAAATTGTTTCCCTATGAACTGAAAACCCAAAAGCAAAGCCTTTGGATTCACAATTAAAATAAAGCTTAAGTGTCAAACCTAGGAGATGAATAGATGAGCCAGATTGTTCACATTTGAGAGGAGAGATGGGAGTAATGCAATTTGTTAAGTGTTTTGTTAATGCTTTACTTTTATCATTTTATTAGATTTCCTCAGTAGAGAAAAGACAAGTTGTGTATTATTGTAGTATTCCTCAGTGATATTGAATCTCATACTTTCAATACTTGAGGAAAAAGACATTGCTAAAAATAGGACTTAACCAAGCCCACTCAATCTACTGGCATCCTTCTTGAAATTACTTAAGATAGAAAAATTGTGACTTGGGGAAGTGAACTAATCTATTACATATGATCATCTTGTTGCATGTTCTCAGCCAGAACACATCTTACAAAAATTTGTGTTTATGTGTGGGTGTGTGTGTGTATGTGAGAAACAAAAGAAGTTCCTTCACAGGGAAGGAACATGGCCAAAACCACCAACCAAGGAAAGTTAAATGCTGAGATAGGAAATGGAGTCTCAGTGTGTGTTGTAAAAGTGTGAAGACCAACTCTGTCCTTTCTCTGAGATGGACTCTGGGCTCCTAGGGCACTTTAACAGTTTTGAGTTCTAACTTCTGTCTTGAGAGGTGAGCGGGAGAATTGAAGGGGGAGCCTAGGAAGAAACACAATATAATTGGAAGAAATTGACATAATTTGGAAAGTATTACAGTGTTTCTTTTCCTTTTATTTTAACCTAGTTTAAGGATAAGAACATTAAAAGCTGTTGTCTATGGTTTTTGAAGTGCTGTGGAAAATTCAAGGAAAAGTCTTGCTCCACATAGGATAAAGTGGAAAAGGAAAACAACATCTCTGGTCTCCAAGTCTAGAGACCTGGAATCAGCCATGACTATGGGGATGGAGGAAGGATATCCAGGTGAGTGATGAGCAGTACAGGCTACCGTAGAGGCCAAAGTGCCTAGAACAAGGCTCAGGCCTTTTTAAGCATGACAATAAGAAATTGGGGAATTAATTAGAAGAGACTGGAAAGGCTTATTTAGAGAAGCTGTCTTCTCATAGTTAAGCTCCACAGGAATAAGCAATTGTAACTTTAAATTACATGAAGATTAGAACACTTAAAGTTCAGAAAGATTAGGTCATTCTACAAGATCACACAGACACTAAATCACAAAACCCAGATTAAAATATAAGTCTGCAGTATTTAAGAATTTCCACTATAAGATGATCACTAAATATTATAAATAATAATTCAAATAACTCATAATGGTATCAGTTATTATTCATGGCAATGTGATTACATAGTTCGACGATGATATTGTGTACTCTAGTTGGACCCTATTTCATATGGAGGAGGAAGCGTGAGGAAATTAGGAGATAGAAAGGGAACATAGAGAAAATTAAAATGGACTTAATTTCCTGGGCCAAATAAAATCACAGGTTTTCTGAGTCATGAACAATGTGGACAAAAGTATAAAATAAGTCTGTGTATTTTGTCCACATTGTAGTTGGCCTATGTTCATGACTCAGAGAACCTATGATTTTATTTGGCCCAGGAAATTAAGTCCCTTTTAATAATGATGAAAATGTACAGGAAGAGGAATAAACTGCCCAAACTAAGATCATTTTAAAACATGCTATGATCTTCTTCACAAATTAATCACTCATTAGTGTTCCCTCTGCCACCACTAACAATGGTAATTTTACATTTGATACAATTTGTGCACTCAGAAATATCTATTATTTTTTCAAAAAAGAAAGTTTTCAATGTTCAAAAAGTCTTCTTCATATCTCACAAAGAAATTGCTTCTGATATAAATATATGAAAGGCATCTTATCTGCCAGGTTTCCACCCAAGAATCAGAATCAGCTTGATATAGTCAAGACTCATATTTGCAGATCTATATTTGTGGATTTTTTTACTCCTTAAAATTTAGTTGTAACTCAAAGGCAATATCCTTCATGATTTCCCAGTCATTCACCAACATGGACATGATGAAAAAGACAGTACAAGTTGTGACTCACCTGACTTGCCCATTCCAAGCATGAGGGGACAAGGTGACACCATGCTGTGTTTACTACTCCCAGTTGTACAAGCATGTCCTTTCCATGAAGTATTAGATACCATGTTTTTACACACATGTGCTTTGTTTGGTGACCGTGCTATTTGAAATAGCCCCCAAGTGTAGTGCTGAAGTGTTCTCTACTTTTCCTTAGCAGAGCAGGCTGAGATGGGCCTTCCTGGGGAAAACCACAGTGGAAAAGCTTTATGCAAACATGGGTTAGTGCACCATGGTCAGAATTCAGTAATAATGGATCACCAACATATATTAAATAACATATCTTTTAAAGAAAACACACATAAGACCAGGTTAGGTATTGATTGCTTGATGAAAACCTAACCAGAGGCTTTAAGAAACTTCCCACAGCAGCAATAATTCATAAATTGTTAATTCAGTGTTCTAGGCCACTTTATAAAACAAATAGTCTGAGATACTAGCATTAACTATATGTATTAAAGGAGTAATTGAAAAAAAAAATTGGTTTACATAATTGTGAGATGTAGGCAAGCCTGAAACTTGCAAGGGAAGCTACCTGGAAAGGCAAATGAACTCTCTCAGGTTCTAAAGCATAGTCCACAGGTATAATTTCTTTTTCCTCAGGAAAACCTCAGCTCTACTCTTACGGTCTTTCAACTGATGAAGTCAGGACCACCAAGATTTGCAAGGCTAACCTCTTTTACTTAAAATAAAGTGATTATATACTTATAAAAAACCAATTATGTGTGGCAAGCCATTTCTTTTTAGTTACTGTTTGGAAGACTTTCTTATTGCATCAAAATGAATTTCAAATTTAGCAAGAATTTGGGTAGACCATTTCCTTTAAAAAGAAGTCAGACCAGAAGCTCCTGCTTGGCCCTGGAATCAGAAGAAAATAATTTTATTTGTGGACAGTGGCTCTAAATCAGTAGATATTTGCATACTACATAAGTACACCCTCCTACATATTTTAAAACAATATTAATCTTGATACATACTATAAACACTATGTGAATAGTTGTTGTGCATATTATTTAGAAAATAATGACAAGAGAAAAACAATGTTTTCAATATGATTTAGTTTTTTTTTCAAATTTTTTTTGATCCATGATCCACTGAATACATGCATATGGAACCCAGGGATCTGACAGGCAGGCTGTGTTATGATCAAAGGGAAAGTTCATATGAACTATATATGTACCCTGACCCAACACCACTGTGTATCATCCTCCTCATATCAGAGAAAACATTTGGCATTTGGATTTTTGAGATTGACTAACTTCACTTAGCATTATATTCTCCAACTTCATCCATTTACCTGTGAATGCCATATTTTATTCTCTTTTATTGCTGAGTAAAATTCCACTGTGTATATATGCCACATTTTCTTTATCCAATCATCTACTGAGGGGCATCTAAGTTGGTTCCAAAACCTAGCTATTGGGAATTGTGCTGCTATAAACATTCAAGTGGCTGTGTCCCTGTAGTATGCTGATTTTAAGTCCTTTGGGAATAGACCCAGGAGTGGGATGGCTGGGTCATAAGGTAGTTCCATTCCCAGTGTTCCAAGGAATCTCCATCTTGCTTTCCATAACGGCTGCACCATTTTGCAGTCCCACCAGCAATGTATGAGTGTGCCTTTTTCCCCACATCCTCTCCAACATTTATTGTTGTTTGTGTCCTTAATAGCTGCCATTCTGACTGGAGTGAAATAAAATCTTAGAGTAGTTTTGATTTGCATTTCTCTAATTGCCAGCACTTGAATAGTACGAATATATTTTGTATACAAACAGTGTTATGTAAAAAGATGCTCTATATGTGTATTATGAATTGTAATACATGCTACTGTTATAAATACAACTTTGAATTTTAAAAAATGAATAAATAAATCAAAAAATTTAAAAAAGAACATCTATGAATGGATACAGATATTATCATGCTTAAGAAATGTTTGTCCTTACCAATTTGGACTGTGAACAAATATAAGTTGAACTAAAAATAAAATGGTTATATGAGCTGTTAAAAAAAAAAAAAAAAGCAATTATGGACATCTACAAAATACCTCCACAGCAGCATCTGTATTAGTGTTAGGGTGAACAGTTAACTTGAGACTATCACCAGCAAAGATGACATATGACATTGGTATCACAGAGACCTTATAAGCATGTTTTTCCCCTTGTTATTTATAATTTTAAATTCACTGATCTAGAACAGTTGTTTCCAAGAGGGATGATTTTGTCCTCCAGAACACATTTACACATTTGCAATGTGTGTGTATGTATGTGTGTGTGTGTGTGTGTATATATATATATATGTATATATATATATATATATATATATATATATATATATATATATATATACACATATACACATAGTTGTAGTTGGACACATACACACACACACACACACACACACACATATATATATACACACACACACATAGTTGTATTGGATGTTGGGGTTATTTTTGAGTTGCTGGGGTTTTTAGTTTTTCCCGACCTGGGTTTAGCTTCTTCTGGCCAGCAGAGAAGGCTAGGGGAAAACCACGCCCCAGCGGAGGCATGATCGAGAAGGGTAGAAGCTGGCTGGAGGCCCATGCTAGCCCTAACAATGGAAGAAAATCAGGGACGCACCAGGGAGCCTGGTCAGAGCTGGGACTCAAGTTTATTGAGGAAGTTGGACAGTCTTATAGAAGACATAGGCCAATCAGCAGAAAGATTATAGGAACACATAGGGAGCATGGGCGGATTACATTGGTGGACCCCCTGGCCTATCCTTAGGGTGGTTTCAGTTCTCACAACACGTCAGGGGAATGCCTCCTGATTAAGCCAAGTCTCCTATCAGGGAGTGGGAGGCAACCAGAGTTAAGTTTTTCTAGTCTTTCAGCCGATGTGTTCTTAAGTCCCCAACAGTTGGACACATTACCTTTATTTATTTTTTTATGTGGTGCTGAGGATCGAACCCAGAAACTTTCATGTGCTAAGTGAGCACTCTACCGCTGAGCTGCAACCCCAACTCCTGGAGAGATTTTTGATTAGAGTTCAAATGCTACTGGCATCAAGTGGGTGGGAACCAGTGATGCTGCTGATGTAAAGAATAGCCCAACCCTCCCACCATAACAAAGAAGTTTCCAGTTCAGAATGTCTAGCAGGATAAGACTGAGAAACACCAGTTTAAAGGGAGTAATGTCCCACCATGTCTGGATGTATATTCTATATTTTTATTTATTTATTTTATCAGTGCTGAGATGGATCAGACCTCATGCATGCTAGGCCAAAGCTCTGATACACATCAGCTCTTGACTTAAAATTGACATAAAGCATAAGAAACTGTTGGTTTTACAAAAAATTAGTTTGATTAAACAATGATTCCAAAGATTTAAAAAAGTGATTGAAGAAAAAAATGAACTGGCAATTGAATGACATGAATGAAAAATAAATAAATAAATTTCTGAAAAAATTACGAATTCTAAGTTATCTAAATTCTCCACTTTTAACATGTTCATTTTATGAAAGTGAGCATTTGCCCTTCCAAATCTGTTTGCATTCTTTAAAACAAATGATCAGAAATTTAGTAATTGAATTTAATTGTAAATTATATGAAATCCTTATGTATTTCACATTAACTACAAGACATAATAACTTACCACTTAAAGTCACTGGTTGTAAGTAACATATTAGAAAGCAAAAACAAGTAGCATATATAACTTCTCTGATTCAACTAAATACTAACAACTAAAATGATATTTGACTCAAAGAGTGGCCACCTAATATTGCATGATATGATGTATGACAAATTTTGAACCTGTTAATATTGTTTGTATGGTTTCAAAAATTTATTTCTCTTCTTTATTTTTTGCAATTATGTAAGCATATAATTATATAAATATCGGTTAGGAAAGAGAATGTAACAGTTTTTTTTAAGTAAATATAAAGTCCTAAAACTATCATAAGGATATGACTTTCATGTCTGTTAATTTGAAGAATGAAGATAATATAATTTTTTTCCTATTTAAAGCACATAGAATGTCCAAAAGGAAATATGTTAATATATTCAGTATGGCTGAAGATACATAAGGTATGTTACCCTGTTTTTAATTGCTGTTACAAAATATCTGAAACTGAGAAATTTACAAACATGAAAGATTATCTAATTTTTTGAGGTCAAAAGTCCAATCCAAGATTGGTTGGTCTTATTGGTCAGCCTTTGGTGAGGGCCTAATGACAGATGGCACAGTGGTGAAGGGAGAGATCACATAAGAAGCCAGAGAGTGGGAAGGAGCCAGTTTTCTTCTTGTATACTAGCCCACACTTTCAGAACAGACTGGGATTTCAGGAGGGGCTACTTTATCTCTTACAAGAGTGATGCTCCCAGTGAAGTTATCACCTCCCTCTAGGCTCCGCCTCTTAAAGGTTCCTTCACTTCCAACAATACCACACTGACAAGCTTCCAACATGAACCCTTGGAAGATGTACTAGCCATAGCCAACCTTGAAAATTAAAATCAATAATCAAAAGGAAAATCATCACATGTCCCATAAATTTTAAAAATTGATGTCTAGAATAAAAAAAAATCAATGAATAATATAAAAATAAACTTTAATGAAGCTAACAAGCGAAATAAAACAGTCTATTAGATCAAATTAAGTGTAGGAAATGGTGAGAAAATGCAACATATAGATAAAAGGAGTTCTAGTAAGGAATAGAAGTAGTGTGGATTCAAAGGAAGAATGGCTGAAATTATATACAAAGGCCTAAAAATGAAATGAATCCTGAGCATGCATCCAGATACATAGATAATGAAATTTTGATTTAAATAGAGTTTAAAAAACTGTGTGGAATATTTCAGAAAAAAAAATGAGACATTATGGAAAATTCTTAAGAAAACTGAAAACTCTAGAAAATAAGTAATTTAAAATTATAAAAATGCAAAATGTAAACACCCAAATTCAAACTACATTGCATGGATTTACCAATAATCAATCAAAAACATGTACACAAGCTTAGCACCAACTTTAACTTAATAAACGTTGAAATATGTGTCAAGGAATGTATAATCTTATCATGTATGTGATTAAAATTTACAAAAAAATGGCAATGTACTAAACCATAAAGAAAAAGATGACTTATTTTGAAATATTGAAATTATGCAGAATGTGTTGAAGTACAATAACACATCATTTCAAGGAATTATGTTACTACATTTTCAAACTTTAATGAAATGACGAATTGCCTACTGCAGGAGTTGAAGGGAGTGTACTAACACAAAGAGAAATTTAAAAAAAAAAAAGTTTTATAGGGGTTCATAAACTGAGATGAAAAAAATATATATTCCATTTAAATATAATCTCATGATGAAAACTTGAAATTCATGTGACTCATTTATTTCTACTAAACAGTGAAAATAAAATAATGCAAACATTACTCAAAATCTCATAAGGAATAGAAATTTAGACTGTTGTTTTGTTTTTGATTTTTGTTTTGGGAACCAGAAACTGAATTCAGTGGCACTCAACCACTGGGCCACATCCCCAGCCCTATTTTATTTTGTATTTTATTTAGAGACAGAGTCTCACTGAGTTTCTTAGTGCCTCACTTATGCTGAGACTGGCTTTGAACTTGATACCTTCCTATCTCAGCTCCCCAGCTGCTGGGATTACAGGTGTGTGCCACCACACCCGGCTAGACATTGTTTTTTATACCACAATAAATCTTTGATCCAATAATAAGAAAGGAAAATATAGACCAGTCTCATTCAGAAAGATAAATAAAAATATTTAAAAATATTTACAAATGAGTATTATACCATGACATGTCTGTATTTAATTTGAGAAAGCAAGATTAGTAATCTTGCAATACTTGAAAATAAATTATCATAATTTACCACATTAAATATTTTCTCTGAGATCAAGAATAAAAACCCACTGCCCATTTTATTCAACATTGTACTGGAAATTTTAACTATGAAAAATATTACAGAAAAGAAAGGAATACATAATGATCAGAAAGTAAACTTTGCATTCTTAAACAATATGATTATATATATATAAAAAACCAAGAAGATTACAATTCATAAAAATAATTTTGTGAAATTAGCAAGGTTTGTAGAGTTAAGATGCATAGGCAAGCATTAATTTATATTTGCATACTAGTAACAATTTATGTAAAAAATGAAATCAAACTTTCATTCCTGATATCTTATTCTGTGTGGGTTGCTATCAAAAGAACTACCTTACATATCAGCTAATAAGTAAAAGAAACATTTCACAGTTCTGGACCTTGAGTAGTCTAAGATCAAGGCACCTGCAGATAATGTCTGGTAGGGGTCTGTGTCCTGGTTGACAGATGGCCATGCAGAAGCTGTAAAATCACATGTAGGAAGGGGAATCTCTCTGGGGATACTTTTATAAAGGTACAAATCCCATTCACGAGGTCCACACACTGAAGACCTAGTTCCCCCCTCCAAAAAATCCATCATATTGGGGATTTTGTTTTAACACATAAATTTTAGGAGGATGCAAATATTTATTCTTTATCAATTGAGAACAGATCTAACAAATGGAACTCACAGAAACATCTATAGCACAAATTTAAAAATAAAATTTAGAGAAGGCTTAAATATATCTAGGCTCATAGATTTGAAGATTCAATATTGTTTTGGTAATTATTTCCAAATAAATCTAGGAATTCAATTTCATCAAAGTAGTAATTCTACTTCTCTCTGTGTGTGTGTGTGTGTGTGTGTACATGCATTAACATGCCAAGTTTACATCATATGAAATTTTAAATAGCCAGGTGTAAAAGTCTTGCAGAAAAAGAAGAAAGCTGAAGGACTTATATTATATGATGATATCAAGACTCATCATAGAGCTAAACAACTAACACGATATTAAAGAAGTATAGTCTTAACTAAAGTATAAATAGGTTAACATAAAAGAATAAAGACCCCAGAGCAGACTTGCATATGTGAATACTTTGAAAAAAATATGAAACAAGTGGGTACTTTTTGAAAAAAATTATATTTTCAAAAATTTATGTGAGTCCTCTAGATACTTGTATATAAAAAGAAAATGAATCTTGACCTCTTTCTCATAGAATCTTAAATTCCATGTAGGCTGTAACTTTAAATTTAAAAAGCAAATGATAATTAATACATAAGAAGAGTGCTCGCCTAGCATGTTTGCGGCCTGGGTTCGATCCTCAGCACCATGTAAAAAGAAAATGCATTGTGTACAACTAAAGCAAATAAATAAATATTTTTTTAAAAAAAGAATATATCAGAAAACATCTCCATCTCTTGAAATACACAAGATGTTCAAGACTGGATAATAGAGCACAATGACAATAAAATAAATGTTTGGCAGATCACATTAAAATTAAGAACCTCTTCCCATCTAAAGATCTCATTATTGTAATATCATTATTGCATGGTGAAGGCAAACCACAGAGGGGGAGAATAGTTTTACTACCCAACAGACAAAGATATCCACAGTACATAGAAAGGTAATTTTATTTTAAAAAGACAACTTATTAGAAAATAAGCACCTTATAAAAGATGATATGCAAATTACTAATATACACATAGCAATAAAAATGAAATGCAATATTTCTGGGTTACAGTGAAAGTAGTACTTAAGGAAGAAAGAGAGGAGATTAGATAGAAAGATGTTAGATAGGTGGACAGGTATAGATAGTCAGAGATCTATCTAGACATATACATATAGACATCAATATTTACATTAAAAAATAAGAGGAAAGTTAAGGAGTGAATTCAACCCAAGTTAGAAAGACTCTATTTCTAGCCTGTGGATAGAACTGAGAGCCGCAGAACTAGTGGAAACTAAAGAACAAAGAAGATGTGGCAATAATAATAAGTTGAAGTTTATTTCTTTGATGGGAATAATAAAACATAAAAAAGTTCTAGCAAAAGCAATCAATAAAAAATGTTTAAAGTAATAAACTATATAAAAAGGTAGATAATTTTAAGAATATGTCCTGGGCCATTCAACAGAGAGTGACAGAAAGATAGAACCTGAATATGCTGTTTTTGACCAACAACAGCAATAATAATGAGAACAAGTAGAAGCCAAGACAATTCACTAAAAAACTTGTTGAAATAATAAGATCTCAGTGAGATTTGTTGAAAGATGATCAATATAAAAAAATCAATAGCAGTTTTAAATTCCAAGAACAACTGGGTGTTCTTTTTTTTTTTTTTTTTTTTTTTTTTTTTAAAGACAGGTTACATTTGAAGTATATAACTAGAAATAATTTTGACAAGTCATGGCAATTTTCACAGAGAAATTGTGGCACTGTTGAGAGTCAGTAAAGAATAAATAACTAAATACTTGGAATAAATGCAGACATATATCATAGTTTAGAAGAAATAAAATGTCATTAGGATATTGGTTATTTCCAAATTTGTTTATAAAGAAAATACAACTATATATGAATCCCAAATCAGCTTTTGGCAAATTTGATAAGTTGACTTTAGTATTTGTGTGGAAATAAAAGACCAACATAGTACTAGTGATTGTTATAAAAGGAACAAATGACTACCTATTTATGAGGCATTAAGCTGACTATAAGGGAATGGTGGATTAAATAGTAGGTTATTGATCATGAGAAAAATACTGAGACAAAGGTTTTGTCACATATTGAAGATGAATAGATCATGGAATAAGTTTATAGATAAACAGTGGCAGGATGGATTGACAATAAAAATCAGACTTTACCTCTAACCGCACACAAAAAATTGAATGTATGTAATTTAACTACACATGAAAAACAAAACTATAAATCTTTACAAGAAAACATGGGGAAATAATTCATTACATAGGAATAGGATGAAGTACAAATCATTTTGAAGGAAGACAAATGGTTAATTATACAACATAAAACATTTCTAGAAGTTTCTACAGCAAAGGACAACATGAAAAGAATGAAGAGAACCAGGCAGGGTGACACATGCCTGTTATCCCTATGACTCAGGAGGCTGAGACAGGAGGATTGAAAGTTCAAAGCCAGCCTCAGCAACTTATTAAGGCCCTTAGCAACTTAGCAGGACCTGGTCTCAAAAAAGAAAAAAAGAAAAAGAGTTGGGGTATGGCTCAGTGATTAAGTGCCCTTGGGTTTAATCTTTGGGAAAGAAAGAAAGGAAGAAGAAAGAAAGGAAGGAAGGAAGGAAGGAAGGAAGGAAGGAAGGAAGGTAGGAAGGAAGGAAGGAAGGCATAGACAGAAATTAGCTTTTTTTTTTTAATGCACATCACCAACAAAATATGAGTGTGTAGAGTAGATAGATAGATAGATGAAGAGAGCCTCTGTAATCCATAAGAATGGACAATACCATATAAGAGTAGTCAGAGCTCCTAGAACCTAGAAGGCACACACAAAGCCCAGGAACAAGCTAAGAGATGTTCAAACATAACAGTAGATGGGAAAATGACATAAAAAATACTACGGCTACTTTTTCACATACTCGTTTTGGTTTAAAAAAATCTGTTAACAAATATTTATGTAACTGAGGAAGCATTATGCTTCCTTAATTTTGTTGCTTCATTCATTGATTTAATTTTGTCAATTTTAAAACACAATTTTAAAACTTATTGAAGTTATAGCTTGTTTCTAATTATAAAAACTGTCTTTGAGATTCTATCTTGAGATGTTTATAAGTGTATTTTGATAATGCAAGAGGAGGAGGGGTTGTTTTCCTTTTTACTTGAATTCTCACGTAAATATTCTCACTTAGAATATAGTCAGTGTGTCAGTAATTTGAAATGCATTGAGGCTTCATTTTGTGCATTTCTAAAGCTCTTGGCTGTATCACTGCCTGTATTTCTCTATTTTCATAGAGCCACAGTGCATCTCAGGTATGATGCCTTTCAAACTTGCTCTACTTTTATGATCCCTTCCTACCTTAAAAAAAAAAAAAATCAAGGCCACAAACCCATTGTCATCATTGATTCCTCTTACATATTCCATATCAGCAAGTCAGGTGGAACTACCTTTAAAACAAATAATGTTTCTCATCAGCTTCATTGATGTCCACTTATTTTTTTCTTCATAACTATTCTCTCTTTCCTAAATGTCTGGAAGGATCTCTAATTACGTTCATTTTGGCCTCACCTCTTCAAATGTGAGGTAGTTCTTTACACTCATTTAAAAATCCCTTAAGTAGAGTCCAATACCTTGTAGAACTATACAGTACTTGCCTTAGATCATTCCTAGCAGTCTCATTTTTACTCTCTGTCCTGACACACCATGCTTGGGCATATTTTTCTTGTTATCCTTAGAACAAGCCACACCCATTCCCCAGCAGGATTCTATACTTGGCACAGATTTGGTCTCCTCCTAGCCTCAGTCAGTACAAATAATTTTGACAAGTCATGGCAATTTTCATAGAGAAATTGCGGCACTGTTGAGCATCAAATGTACACTTCTTCAAAGGGCCCCACTCTACTCTGTCACTCTTAGCCATTAACTCATTTTGTTTTGTTTACCATAATGTTTCATTCCAAGTAAAATTATTTTACTGATTAATGTTTTGCATGTTGTTTATTTTCCCAAGTAAAATATAAGCCTCTCAGGATCCAGGACTTTACTTTATTCACAACTGTATCTGTGGGGAGTAGAAATTGCCTAGTACCTGCTAAATATTTGCTATACATTTTTAAATAATAAATGAATATTGCTTAATTTAAATACTAAGAATGGAAGAGGTAATTTATTCCTATGGAATTAACTATTTGTTTTTTTTAATTTTTAAACCATTTTTGCCAGGAAAGAAGATGCTTAATATAATCCTATTTTGAAAAGCAGCCTTTTAACTTCAGTTTGCAAATTTCAAGCTGAGTTAAACCTGTATTGGTATTGCTGCTGTATTTGATGGGACTTTCGACCAATTTTGAGCACCACTGATTCATAGTGTAGTTTAACTAAATCAGAGGAAGCAAAATACAGTAGCTTTGTGCATGACCAATGTATTCCTTGGCAGTAATTCATCTGCACTAGGCAAAGCCACCTACTGCTTCAAGAGCACAACCATTTCTTTCTATTACTGCAATCACATTATTCCAGAGCTTGGCAGTGATGGATAAGTATATCAAAAGATTGAGGGCTTTGTGCAACTGCAATATTGTAGACCAGCCTCTTAAACAGCCACCTGTCTTTTTCTAATAGGAACTTGTAATTTTAGCACTGGTCAGGGATAAATAAAGAATAGTGAGATCCATTTTTGTGTGTAAATCAATGTGTTACTTAAAAAAGAGTACCACCTTATCAATTTATTCCAGATTTATTAAGTAAATAAATTAATAGACTGAAGGAAGTTTGATATTAAAATTATAATTTAAAATTACTTCCACAACATAGGAGGGTTAAAAGTGAATTTTTATTTTATGCTCTCTTCCTTTTATAAATCATGCATAACCACAAACCAAAATGGTATGTGAAAACTTTAGTACATATGAAAAATGAACACAAAAGTGGGGCTGTTAATTGACCCTATAGACTATTTCCAGGTATTGGAGACTCAGAGTGGCCATAATTCCTGGCTAAATTCCCCTGTGCTCCTATCTTTTATGTCCATCTTTACCCCTAAATAATTAGAGGAAAACTCAGAACAAATGAATTGGCATAAAAACCTGAAGGACAAAGCATCATGAAGTCCACATCACATACACAATGTACAACATAGTATGGTGATTAGTCTTCTATATCTGCCTGGGTGGTGGGGGGAGATGTAATGGTTTAATTTTATGTAAGTTTCTGAGTTTCATTCATTGCTTCTTTTGTGTGTGCGTGTGAGCGTGTGCATGTGTTTGTGCGTGCGTGTGTTTGTGTGTGTGTGTATGTATTTGCAGTGCAATTTGAACAGGTTATTATTTTTCTTTTTAGTACCAACAGAAAGTGATTTTTTTTTTTTCTTTTCTCTCCACTTCCTGTCTGTCTTTCTGATTTATTGCCCTTTGGTCATCACTGAATGCATTCATGCTACAAACTGCATCATCCATTCACTTCTCCATGTAACTAACATTTGATGAGCTCTGTGAAATATTGTGAACTGTTCTGCCATCTTAAGCTGCACTTTGAACTAGTTGAGAACTCTTCTTGTCCAGAGGAATTTTAACTTTAAATACAAATAAGCCATTTCATGCTATGATCAGCAGTGAATAAGAAATTAACAGTGATACTATAAAGAAAATTTGCATATGTTTATATGGAGCTGCTACTTTATATAGGGTGGGTAGAATCTGAATTGATTGTCTCAATTTATCTTATTTTTTAGTATGAGGTATATTATTATATGATTATATTCATATCTATGTTTGTCATACTCTTTAAGCAGTATTCAATAAATATTTATGAAGTTCCAACTTTCCACCATTCCAAGTGCTGAGGATTCAGCTACAAAGGCAAAAATCTTTTTCTTACATATCTATGATTTCATTGAAAAACATATATATTCACATAAGATAAATAATAAAAAATACGTATCATTTTAAAATGTGATAAATGCTAAGAAGATAATTACAGCAGAATAAGGGGGACAGGAAATAGTAAGTGGAGTTTCTATAATTTGTTAGGGAATATCTTACTAAAGAAGTGAAGTGAAATTAATCCACCACATAGATATTTCCTGACAACAATTTCAGGCAGAGAATCACAAGTGCAAAGTATCAGAAAGTAATGATCTAGTGAGTAATAACAGAGATCAAGAAGAGGCAAGGTCAGAGTGGTAATGGTGGCTTGGTCACCACATGGACATTAGTAAGGATACTGTTTACCCTCTGAGTGTGCTGGTGATACCCCAGTTACTGGTTACCTTGACAAGTCCTGCTTCCCAGAGTGCAGAAGTATAACACCAGAGGAGCACGCCAAGGCAAGCATGTAGAGTAGGAAGTAAGAACTTTTATTTAAAGGATAGCAGAACAGACTTCTTCCGGTGGAAAAAGGGGACCCAGAAGGCAGAATCCATGGGATGAGGAAGTCCCACCCCTTTTATACATGTAAAGTTTTCTTTGTCCTTTTGCATTCCTCTCCTTTATCTTCTTCATTTCCTTCATCCTGCATATGTAATGGGGGATGCAGGTGGGATGGCCAAAATGTGGGAAACAAGGTGGGCTGGAGAGGCCAGGGAGGAGTGATCCAGGCAGGAAGGGGGCCCAGGGTGAATTAGCAATTTCCCACCTGCTCAGGAGTTGCTTCAATAACAATTCTTCAGGATGGACAGTATAGGCCTGGCTTTGAGGACATTAACATTTAAATCTCCCAGGGGCAGTTTCCAATTTCTCCAAACTCAAATCGAACTCCATTTTCTCCAGGAGACCCCCATTTACCTAGCTACTGTAACTACCAGTTTTTAAACCTGGCTTCACTGGGAAGCCATTAGAAGAAATGGCATGATCTGATTTTTGTGTTACCATTTTCATTTTGATTTCATGTGGAAAATATATTGAAGTGGATGTGCATAGAAAAAGAGTAGTGAATCAGGAGGATATTTCAAGTATTTAGGGAAAAGATGACAATGGCTTAGAGCAACATGATGATGGTGGAGGTAGCAAGAAATAGTTCAAACCTGGGTGAATTTTTGAAGAAAAAAAAAAAAGTGAATGGGATTTTATCAGCAAATTAGCTTTATTTTTGTAAGATTATCTATTTTTTTAATTATGGAAAGATTATGGAGATTACTATTATTCCTTACTGTACATATTGATGTTTATGTTGTATTAATCTGGACCTTGTTGAATTGTCACATTTCCTTGTGCTCTCAATTTAAAGGTCAAGCACCCTAGACACTATGGTCTATAATTTTATTTGTAAGAAAACTGGAACATAGAGTACTTTTAAAAACTGAAATGGCAAGAATCACTCAAAAGAAAAATCTGTTCCCTTTCCAAATACCCTCACTTAGATAAGTGAAATTACCTGTACTTAGAAGATGAAAACTAGCCAAAGTGATTTTTATAACAGAATGTGTGTTCTACCCATATATTTTAAGTACTTGTTTGTGCTTTTTAAACTTATAATATCGCTGGAAATCAGGAATTTCTAAACGTAAGTATAGTTCATTTCCTACAATTCTTTGTTAAATTCAAAATTCCTTAAATCCTCACCACTTAGAACAATGAAAAATTTATCATTAAATAATAATTGCAACAGAGCAAAATAATGTGACCACATTGACCTCTCCCTTGAAATGAGGGTAGAATTTGTACATTTTTTGTCATCCTTTGGTTCTT
Organism: Tamias sibiricus; assembly: GCA_025594165.1. NCBI lineage: Eukaryota > Metazoa > Chordata > Mammalia > Rodentia > Sciuridae > Tamias > Tamias sibiricus. Next base: position 30,943,748 of record CM046661.1, read on the forward strand.
TTCCTGTCTTCACTCTAACCTACTCTTCTGCTCCATCCTTAATAATGGATTGTTTTCTACCTATTGACTATTGTCAAGAACTTTAATTCTATTCTGTTATCCATATTCTAGAATCTTCCAGAAATTCCCATTTCTGACCTGGGAAAACATGTGTCTTATTATAATGCCTGGATGTTCTTGCATCACAATGTACATGTGGCACCTACCAGACTCTTCTTTGAGCCTCCCTGTCATGAGAACATACAGGTGAAGTCTCAGAAAGGAAAGTCCCACCGAGAGGTTATTTGATTAAACTCAGGCAAATTGTGATTGTAGTGAATTTCTTAAAAATGTCCCTTGGTCCTATTACCTTCCCATTAATAGAAATAGAAACAAAACAGAACAAAACGAAACAGGACATGAGAAAGATCAAAGTGGAACAAGGAAAAAAATTGAGAGGAGAAAGAGGCAAGCTAGGCGGTAGAGAACTCTGGAGAAGGAAGCATTAGAAGTGCACATCTCTTTCCAGCTGGGTATGTTGCCTGCTCTAACTTCTGTTTAGAGCATGCACTCAGCCAATTTGCCTCTTGCATTCATGGTTTGTCCTTCAATATGTTTTCATCATTATGTTAACAACTATTAAGATGGCATATTAAATATCATTAGGAAATTTTCTTCTTTGGGGTATATATTTGAGAGGAGTGGGGCAGGCAGTATAATGGCCTCCCAAAGATGTCCATGCTCTAATCCTCAAGAACTTGTAGATATAAGGAGATCATCCTGGCTTATTTAAGTCTATCTGATCTAACCAGATGAGCCCTTCAAAGGGAAAAGGTTTTCTCAGATGTAGTAAGAGGATGAGACTCAAGAAGGAGCAGGAAAGATTCAGAGATGAGAGGAACAGCACCCGTCTGACTTTGATGGTGGAGGAGGGGGCTTCAGACAACCAATGTGGCCCCCTCAAGAAACTGGGAATGGCTCTCAGTTGACAGTCAGTGAAGAAAAATATTAACTCAATCCTATGAAGAACCGAATTCTGCCAACAACTCAAATCAGTTGAAAACAGATACTTCCCCAAAGCATGCAAAAAGATATATGGCCCTGTTAATATCTAGGTTTTAGCCCAGTGAACCCTAAAATTCTACAAAACTGAAAAATACTAAAATTCAATTGTTTTAAGCCACTCAGTTTATGGTAATGAGTCATAGCAGCAATGGAAAAAAAATTACAGGGAGCAGCTGCTTCTTTGTTGCCCCTCTACCCATGCCACTAGAGAAAGAATACTGTGAGAGAAATTCTGGAGGTCAGAATCAACTTGACATAAATTTGGAAAGCATATAAGACTGGCTTGATTGGGATAGCATATTTAGTGTAAAATAACTGGGCCTATTAGATAGAGATGTTTCCATGGAGTTTAGAAACAGCTACATGTGAAAAATAATCAGAGATCATTTGGCAATATGTTTTGTATTTCTGGTTTTAAGACATCTGTCATTTGCTTTGTTAACTGAAAATTAAGAAGTATTTACTCAAAGTATCTGCAACTTTTTATGAGTTCAATAAAAATTTCTTTATTTCTTCCAATAAGGATTATAAATCATAAAAGATGTCTCAAATAAAAATGTATAAAATTTTACTATGTTTCCTCAGGAATGTAGTTTTACCTCTAACTGGTTTATAACTAAGAAATTGAATATTAATAGAGCTAATGAGAGTTCCTTCACAACTGCTTCCCTGGGTAGCCATTGGTCACCCTAATCCCCAGTTTGGGTGAATTTACATGATTTCCTTGATCTACATAATTATTTACCCCTCAGGCTGCAACTGGGCTGGATGATATTTCAATCTTTATTTTTTAGGTATTCAGTTAGGTTTCTCTTTTAAACTGCTTAGGAACTGAGACTCCAAAGGAGAAAACTCTACCCCTCTTTCCATTGGCCATCACCGGACACCTTGCAGCAACATTCATTTCTCCTAGCATTGGTTATTGAGAAGCTACTAATGAGCCTGCAGCTCAGCAGTTGTCCAGATGGAAATGGAAAGCCTCATTCTCCCTTCCAGTGAGTTATTTGTACATAATTCTTTTGGGAAGCAGAAACCTTCCTGCTCTTCATCCCAATGAGGAGTGAGGGGAGAAAACAGCCTCTATTCACAAAGACCTAAAATCCTGCAGAAGGCCAACCTTTCACTTATCAGACTTCACATTCTTCAGGCTTATACTTAAACAGCGGAGTATGAAGTTGACACATTCCTCTAATTACAGACAACACTCAAACAGGCATACTGTGGGTTTTAAATCTAACAGTGGGTTATCCCTGATGTTTTCTTGGAAAATGACAGGACTTAGTCGTGTCAAAGACATAGGAGGAAACAGGGGATTCAAAGAGAGTATTTGGATAAAGCACTGGATATGGGAGAGTACAGGGTGTTTTGCAGGAAAAATGCAAACAAAGGGTGTGGTTTGTTGAATGGGTCAGGGCATGGGCATGGAGCAGGGGTAAAAGAGGTTAAGACTGGAGGAAAGGATGACTTGTACACCATGTTAATTTGTACAGAGTAAAGGCACATACAATAACTGTACTGAGTAAAATTTTAAATAAAATGTTTTCCATGAAAAGATATTGGTATGTAGATTATTATTAACATTAAAGTTGACATTTAATATATGAAATCCTGAAAAACTGTTAGCTGCAATGACCAACCCCTTTTTTATACTCAAAATGCATTAATTCTACTGCCCTGCTCAATTGATTGTTCTTGGTTAGAAGGTTCATGAGGCGTGGAGACCAATTCACTTAAATGAATGTGTTGGGTCTTGTCACTGGGGATTTTAATTCTTAAGATTGATGCTCTGAGCATTAGAAAAACTTATTAGTGGCTTCTATAATACAGCTTTGTTTTTCACAATAATAAATTACCCTTAATTTAGAGTTGTGACAAACTTAACATGCTGCAAAAGCCAGGTCATAGATTTGATTTAAATCATTATTTACCTCATTCCTTTGTTGCTGTGGTTGACAATTATTTGTTTTCTTTCAGAACATTGGAGTCAATTTCTCAGTTATTGATTATTGAAAGTGATATTATCTTAAATATACATTACTTCATGACTTTAATAACACAATGTGGTTTTATCTGGCATGACTTTTCAGGATCAAATAAATAGAATTAACCACCTCATATATGTCTGATTAATTTAAATAAATGAATTTATTTAGGAAGGAGGTAAACAAATTCTAAAACTTGTCTCTAGAAGAATTACTTCACAGCCTTTTTTGCACATTTATTTTAATAATAAATGAAGATACAAAATAATTTTTTCATATGTGTGAACATACAAATGCTATTTGTTATCCACATTATGCCTTATATAAACACTAAAGTTCAAAAGTTGAGAGTAAAATTATTGTATTGTTGGAATATATTCCAAAATCGGAAATATGAATTTTTATGTTTGAGCTTCGCAGAATGATAGTCTTGAGCAAAGCTACCTAATGATCTTGTAATACTACAGAGTGACAGTTGTGGGAAAACTTCAATAATTCATCACTCTTTCAAGTTCTTTAATGCTCTTACATGGTTCGAGTAGATATCAAGATCCCTTATGTTAGGTGCATGGATTGCAGGAGGTGACTGAAACAGAATAATTGTCCAGTTCTTTTCTTACTGCTTGTCCCAGAGAATAGCTTCTTCTCTGAAGGAATATTCTTAGAGTGCTGTGGTGGAAATTCCTCTCCTCTAGAACGTGGCTCATCTCTGAGAGTGCTAGCCAAGCAGGAGGAGCAAGTGTTTAGAACTTATTCTCTGAAGTAGATACAGTACCAGCCACAGTAGCTCCAGCCTTTAATCACACAGCAGCTCTTGAGAAAGGTGCTACTGATGTCCCTCACTGGTGATAAGTGAAGTCTTTGTTATGGGTGGTGCAGGGTTGGCATGAATTAAGGTTTCTTTATATTGAATAACAGGTACATGAGCATTCTTTATAATTTTATATCCATAAAAATATCTCTATAATATAATTTATCAGAATATTCCATTATAAAATTTTTCACAAATGCAAGAAATTTTTAAAATACAGCACATACTATATTGAGTCAACACTTCATAATTTATGCTAATGTTCTGTTAATTACATATTGTACTCTGGCACTGAAAAGGAAAAGAACTGCATGATTCCATTTTTGGTGGCATGGTAAAAACCAGATCAGTTGTTCTACATGCACTCATGTAGAACTACATGCAACTCATGTTGGAATCACACAGGTGAAGGATGGAAGCAATGATTTTTCTCTGCTTAAAAGTAAGAAGGAGCCAGCTGTTTCCATCCACTCCTAAAATGGGTCTTCTTGGAAATGTAAAAGACCAGAATCTTAAACACAATTCTTTGGTTAAAATCTATCTAGGAACCAGATAAACCTTGTGCCCTGACCCATTCAACAAACCACACCCTTTGTTTTCATTTTTCCTGCAAAACACCCTGTACTCTCCCATATCCAGTGCTTTATCCAAATACTCTCTCTAAATCCCCTGTTTCCTACTTAGAGAATTTTCCATGTTCTGGGTCCTTCTGTTTGTTAACATGTAAATAATTGAATAAGAGAATGTTCCAAACTTAAAATAACCTAGAGTTTACTCTAAAGACTTAATCGAGGGTGTAGCTATTTGGCCCTTTCCTGGAAGAGAATTGAAGTTTTGTTACTCCTTAGAAAGGTCAATGGGAGGGAAGGGAAGGGAGAGAGCAAGGGGGTATGAAGGGGAAAAAAAAAAAAAAAAGAAGATGGTAGAATGAAATGGATATCAGTATCCTAAATGCATGTTTGAAGACATGAATAGTATGAAAATACTTTGTATACAAACAGTGTTATGTAAAAAGGTGCTCTATATATGTACTATGAATTGTAATACATGCTATTGTTATATATACAACAACTTCGAATAAAAAACAAAAAGAGCAAAGACAAGACAAATGGCCACTCACCTCATCATAATTTATATGAAGAATATTATGGGGGAAGTAAAAACAGATGTTCTCTGTACATTTATACGCATCAGGAGAACCAGGGTTCTTCCATAAAAATTAAGAAATGTGGGAAGTTTTACTCTGTTCCTCTCTCTAATCTATTTTAATATCCATTAGATCAAGCTCATTGTCTTTTGGAATGAATGGTCAATGAAAGCAAAAATTTTGTCTGTTTTTACTTGCAAAAATGAATACATTTTTAAAAAGTCTTTGAAATTCTTTATAACTTTTTTGTATCTGATTAATTGAAATATGTAAATTTGTCATTTTTATAGTCAAAATGATCAGATACTGACAAATTATATGGACCAACAATGTGTGATGGCAGAGATGTATTGTGAATCTTCCACTCTCATATTATATACGTCTGGTTTTTTTCTTAAATTTCTCATTGTTCTGTTTTGTTTGTGGTGAAACAATTGGTAACTACGAGGGAATGTAGAGTCATGACTATAAAGTATTTTGGTAGATTAACAATTAGTATTAAATAGAATCTTTAATGTTTACCTTTCATGAAATTTATGCATCAGATATTGAGTCCATTTTTCTATTCTTTCCTGGATTCAATCTTTAGTTTACTATAGCTTGACTCATATTTCTTTGTAAATGCATTGTTGGTTATGAAGTTATCCACTTTTCTTAGGCTTTTATGATTAACATGTATCTTACCCAATGGATCCTGTTATGAATTTTTTGTTGTTGTTGAAAGTCTTAAATTTGCATAAAGTTATATCAAATAGTGGGATTTTAATATTAATTAAATATTAATAAATAACATCAACATAGCATTCAACAGTAATAGTATTAATGTCAAGATTTTTATAAATGTACACATTTATGTCATTCCATATTCATTAACATCACATAATATATTAATATGGTAATTATTAAAATACCACTACTACACTATTCACTAAAAATATTAAATACTTGGCATCTGGGGTTCAATGTCTACATTGTTTTCTCTGATTGATTGTCTTTGAATCACCTAGGATGGTGACTACCAAATGCATGCTCCTAGATAAGACCATTCCCCTGTGTTCCAGATTAATGTATCCCGTTGTCTACATGAACCCTCCATTCAGTGCTGTAGTACATGTACTTCCAAAATGTTTATTACAAACATTAAACTCTTCCCCTTACCAAAACGGTTCCACTTGTAGTAAATGATACTTTCTTGGTAAATTGTACCAGTTGTTCATGTTAAGGACTAGAAGCCTAGGATCATCCCTGATTCTTCCTTTTCCTTAAGTTACCTTCATCCAATCTTACCAGCAAATCTGCCATAAGACCACATCTTAAATCTATCTCCATGTTTTCACATCATTGCATCACCCTAATCTAGGCAAACAACACTCCTTGCCTGCACTTATATGTCATATTTCTAACTCATTTCCTTATCTATATGTGACAAATGTTAGTGACTATATGAAATATGCCCCCCCCTTTTTTTTGTTGCAGCACTATGGATTGAATCCAGGGCCTCAAACATGGTAGGTATGTGCTGTACCACTGATATGTTTTGATCGTAGTTAGTTCTTAATCCAATTTTATACAGATATATTGCTTGTATAGTACATGCCATGTCAAGGAAAAATGATTTGGACCAACATCTCAAATATCTGAGAACAGTTTGAAAATTATAATTTATTAAGGATCCAGTGGTCATTATGGGCCATATTCAATGCCAGTTTCCTTATTTATAAAACCAAGATTTTGGGCTAAACTGCTAAAAATATGCATCAATTACATATATATATATATATATATATATATATATATATATATATATATATATGGTTGTACTGGGACTCAGTACCTTCATTTTATTTATTTATTTTTATATGGTGCTGAGGATTGAACTCAGGGCCGCGCATGTGCTAGGTGAGCTCTTGACTGCCGAGCCACAACCCCAGCCCCCGTAAATCTACTCTTTTTTTTTTTTTCTTTGTGGTGTGCTGGGGATTGAATCCAGGGCCTTATGCATATGAAGCAAGCACTCTGCCAACTGAGCTACATCCCAGCCCCACTGCATCAATTTTAAAAGTCCTATATCAACATTTTAAGCATTCCTCTTGGCTTTTTTCCCCCTCTGTTACTGCCAATGGCAGAATTGTTATGGTGATGCTATTGTGAGCTGAAATTCTTATAACCCTGCACCTGATTTTGCATCAGGTTTTGATGGTTTCCTAAACTTAGTATTATCAGAACAGATACTGTATACATGAAACAAAGAAAGAACAGAGAAATATATAGTCTTTATAAAATCCATTCTTTCTCAAAAATAAAAAAATGTAATCCATGTAATCTTAGGAGAACTGAATATAAACAACTTGACTTTTGAAGAAGGTAATTTAACAACAACATTTTAGGTAAATTAGCACATGTCAAATGCACTTACCTACTTCTGATATTATAGGTGAAGTTCATGAAATGCTATGATGAAAGTCATTGAAATCACAAAATGTCACAAACAACTTTCAGACTATGAGAGAAAAGCTCATAAACATATAATATGTCAAAACTATGAGAAATAGAACAATCTGGTATAAGGAAATAACTGATAATTTTTCTGATAACAGCCCAATTATGATACGTTGTCAATTTGATGACTTCACTATTGCCATGGTTACTAAATTATTCAAATTTAATATACTTCTACACAAACTATAAAGTTAAAAAGCTCCCCAAATCATTCTGCATAGACTACCATAATTTTATTGCACATTAGTGGACAAATACATTTGTTAAATTATTTAAATAATAAACATAAGGAAAATTTGCAATGAAACCTAAGAGCAATTATTGAAGTCACTGTAAGTATTCATGATAAAATTAAAGGGCCAATCTTCTTTTTTCAAAGCATTTAAAAACACAGTATAAAACAGTAATCCCTCAATATCCATCACAGATTCCTTTCAAGACAATCACCTTCAAGTATTAAAATACTTAAGTCCTTCATATAAAATAGCCAGTTGTCTATACACATCTTCCCATATATTTTTAAATTGCCTCTGAATTTCTTATAATACCTAATATAATGTAAATGCTATGTAAATTGTTGTTATACTGTATTTTTTCAGGGAATAATTACAAGAAAAAAATTCTATTTATGTTCAGAACAAACATAATTTATTTTCCTTTGTTCATCTTCAAAGGTGCCAAGGATACAAAGCAAGGAAAAGACAGTGTCTTCGATAAGTGATATTGGGAAACTGAATACACATGTGCAAAAGAATGAAATTGCAAACTTATTTTATGCCATTGACATAACAACTCAAAATGGATTAAATATTTAAACATAAGACCTGAAATTGTAAAACCACTAGAAGAAAACAAGGGGAAATTTTACAAATTAGTAGTCTAGGAAATAACATTTTTTCCCCTAAAAGTATAATCAACAAAAGCAAAAATAGACAATGGAATTGCAGGAAGTTTATAACCTTCCACACAACAAAGGTAATAATCAACAAAATGAAGAGAAAAAACTATGGACAGGATAAAAATTTGCAATCTATACATATAATAAAAGGTTGATATTTAAGTATATTGAAAAACTCAATGACAAGAAAAAAACAATTAAAAATGGGTACAGAAATGGAATAGAAAGTTCTCATAAGGAAACATATAAACTGATAATATGTGAAAAAAAAATGTTCAACATCACTAAACATCAAGTGACTCTCAATTAAGACTGTAAGAGAATATGCCTCTTAAAATGGCTATTATCAGCAAAACAAAAGACAACAAATGTTGGTGAGGATATGGAGAAATGGAAACACTTGTACACTATTGATAGGAATCTAAAGTAGCATAGTCATTATATAAAAATCCATATAAAAATTTCTCAAAATATTTAAAAAAAAGAGTTACCTTTGTTATATCCCTCTTCAGGGCATATACCAAAGGAAATGAAAGCGATATGTATAAGATATGTTCATGTTCATTAGACCATATTCATAATGGCTGGAATATGAAATCCATCACTAGCTGGATGGATAAACATGGTAAACACACAATGGAATTACAGTCAATCTTAAAAAATAAAGGAATCTTGTCATTTGCAACAACATGTATGAACTCAAAGGACATTCCAAGTAAAATAAGAAGGGAAAGACATATACTGTATAATCTCATTTATATTTGTAATCTAAAGAATTTAACACTTTGAAAGAGTGGGCAGAAGGGTGATTCCCAAGAGCTAATGAGGTGAGGCAAGAAAATGGAAGAAATGTAATCAACTAACTTTGAAAAGAAGGAAAGAAAGAAAGAAGCCAGGAAGAGAGTTGACCCAGTGGCATATTGTGGTGGCAAATATTTAACAATAAATAGGCTTTTCAAACGTAGGATAACACTTATTTGTAGCATTTACCAACTTCTTGTAGTATAAATATTCCCATGAATGCCAATTTGAAGTTATTAATATGGTGTATCAGCAACTCAGATGTGGGAATAGATGTGCACCACTGGCTCTTGAGGTGGTGCTATCCAGCACAGAACCCTACTGGTAGAAACTAAAGGCAGTACTGAAAATAATAGCAGTGGTGATGAGACATAATTGTTTTAAATGTGAAACATTATATTTTGGTGAATTTTGTGTTGAAATCATTTGTATTATTTCATAGTCATTTCAAATAAAACTTTATTTGACAAGTAGTCTGTCATTTCACTAAAATGAATGTACACAACACACCTAAACTATGGCATTATAGGTCCCTGCTACCATCACAGACTGGGAAAAACAAAGAAGCTGACAAACACACCTCATGTTAGTCTTTAAGTCATGCTTTTTCTGTCAGATAATTAACTTAACCCAAGGGTCCTGAACATTGGAAGAGAGAGGTACAGATGGAGAACTTGTCTATTCTCTGTCAAAGCTGTTCTAACTTTAGTCTCTGGAAATAATCAGATTGAAGCTTGGGACTAGCATCTTTCTCAATGCAGGAGGAGAACATTAACTGAAGTATCTCCCATTAACACAAAGATTATTATATAAACTGGGATTTAATGACTATGTATGCATCACGAGATATAATAACCACAGTGCTAAGTGTTATTACTGACTACAGAATTTAACTGGGTCAATTCACAGCTGGTGAGAGCAGCCAGGCATCAGCTCCAGTTGAGAAAATAAGGTAACATTAAACATATCTACAGAACAAGTAATATAGTTACAATCATAGTGCAAAAACTGCAGTTATTAAAGAGAGATATGCAAACTCCCCCATTCTTCTTTTCTCAACAGAAACACACACACAAAAACACATACATGGAAAAAAAAAAACACAAAATCACTAAGGAATAAATGTAATCACAAACCTCAATATCAAAGAAACTGTTTTTAACTTTTGTAGGGGAGGGAAGGATTTCTGAATGCATTCTAACTAGTCAAGTTTCTAGAACACAAGTTAAAAAAAAATCAAGTTAACTACTTAGGTTTCTATGATCTCTTCCAAGACAATTTTCAGAGCTGTTTCCTGTTTAAAAGTTAATATTATGGAGTTATGCCCTATTTATATGATTTATTGTGCTGCTTTTTTTCCTTAAAAAAATTATGATTCATTTGTAGAACATGCACCAAAAATAATGCCTTCCCCAATTCATATTTGTGCTGTGATTCTAAAATTATCCACTCTAATATATTGACAACATGTTTCTTAAGTTTTTAAAATACATTAAATATTAATTATTAAATATATTTGCATATTAAATATTTCATTAAATATTATGAACATTTAAAAGTTCTGGGTTTACATATATTTATTATTCTCTTCAAAACTAATATCTAACAGTTTTGTTTTTCTTTGTTATGTTGTATATATATGTATACATGGTATAATTTTGCTTTATAAAAATTTCCTAAATTAAATTCAATAGTCTTGAATTTTAATGTAATCCACTTGAAATCAATTTACTTGTATCATTTTAGCTCAGTAATAAAAATATTTTCTGTTTATTCTGATATATTTACTATTAAATTTTAATTTATTTAAAATATACAATATAAATTTGATTTTCCTTCTATTTCTATTTTTGTACTCTTTTATTATGCTGTATTATACACTTTCCTCCCATAAGAAGGGCCTAGATTTTACTCCTTTACTGATGAATTATCTACATCTTCACTGGCCTCTGTATTTCCAAAGGATGCTTCCTTAGCTTTCTGTACAAAAGTGCAATTCTCTTTTCCAAGGATCTCCATTGCTCATAGCCAAGACTTCTGCCTGCTTTAATCTAAAAATGAAATAGCCATAATAAATGACCTATAATGAAGATGTGCTACCTGAAAACCAAGGTGTTACAGTAAGACCAGGGTTGGAAACCAGCAGAACTGAGTCATAGCAGAGACCATATAGCCCACAAAGCCTAAATATTTATTTATCAGTAAGTGTACAGTTGCTCAGTTTTGTTTTGTTACATAATAGAAGTTATATAATATGAATAACAAAAAGACAGTTTGGGTAAATTCCTTTACTATGAGTACAAAAAAAAAAAAAAAAAAGAATTAAAATTCCAGAGAATATAAGGGAAGTGAATGGTAATTTTTATGACATAAAAGTTAAGTTAAATTATCTGATTGAAAAAAGACAAATGATGAATAAGAAAAATGTATTTTAAGTGATATCACTGATAAAGGGTTAATATTCCCAGTATGCAAATTCTAAAAGTAGAGAAGCAAAAGTATCAATAAGTTCTAAAATAGTAGATTATATATACATATATATAACAGATATATAAGATTAAATATATCAGTTTACATATGTTCATATATATACATATATATGTTTAGATATGAGGTGTCCTGCAAAATCTCCTGTGTGAGACACTGCAAAAATTTTCAGAGGTGAAACAATTAGATTATGAAAGGTGTAACCTAGTCAATGGATTAATCTACTGATATGAATTAATTGGTAGTAACTACAGGGAGATAGGATGTGACTGGAGAAAGTAGATCACTGGGAACATGCCTTTGGGGTTTATGTTTTGTCCCTGGTGAACAGAGCTCTCTTTCTCTGCTTTCTGAGTTGCTTTTCTCTACCAGATATTTCAGCCATGATGTTCTGCCTCATCTTTAGCTCAGAGCTATGGAGTCAGATAACCATAGACTGAATCTCTGAAACAATGAACCAAAATATTTTTTTCTTTGATTGATCTAGTCAGGTCTTTTGGTCATAGTGGCACAAAGCTGACTAAAACTATGTATGTTTTATGTTTAATAAATATATATCTTTCAAAGAAAAAATTATCCTTAACATAAAAAAAATGATTAGCAACTTTCCATGTAATAAAATAAATACATATTTAAACTGTATTGTAAATACTATTTCTTACCTATGGAATGGCCCATTTGACTCTACACTCTTCTGGGATTTCTTTTTTTTTTTTTTTTTTTTTTTTGGGGGAAACAAATTAGAGTGCTTTATTACCTGCCCAGGAATGCTTCTGCTATGCCTAAATGGCCTTCTGACAGAAGCGTGCCAGGCTGTCTGTGGTTCCAATATTTAAAGAAGAAAACCACAACTTATGGAATCTGTGAAATGCAAGCAAGCAGGGTACAAGGGCGGAAAAAAAGCAGTTGTTAGTAGAGAAGAGTCAGACAACCACATCCTAGGTTCGAGCACAGTGGTGGTTGTACATCCTGGGTTTAAGTACATTTGGAGATGCATGAAGCACAGAAAAACAATTTTTTAAATAATTCTTAAAAACAGCCTATATAACAGTTTCACATGGAAACCATAAAGATGGATTCACTATGACTATACTTACTATTTTATTAATCTATATTTTAAAATCTATAATCTATAACTTATTAGTTGTATTGATTTTTTTATTTATAATAGTAGTATGTATTACAATTCATAGTGCACATATATAGCATCTTTTTTACATAAAACTATTTGTATACAAAGTATATTCGTACCATTCAGGTCTTTAATCATGCATTTAGGATAATGATATCCATCTCATTCAACCACCTTTTCTTTTCTTTTTTTTTTTTTTTCTTTTATCCCCCCTCCTTCCTCCCTTGCTCCCTTCCTCCCCCTCCCTTCCCTTTGACCATTCTAATGTTCCTTTAATCGTCCTATGTACCCCCATCCAACAACACTGTGAACTAGTCTCCTTATGTCAGAGAAAACATTCGGTATTTGGATTTTTGAGATTGACTAATTTCACTTAGCATTATATTCTCCAACTTCATCCATTTACCTGCAAATGCCATTATTTTATTCTCTTTTATTGCTGAGTAAAATTCCATTTTGTATATATATCACATTTTCTTTATCCACTCATCTACTGAGGGACATCTGGTTGGTTCCACAACCTACCTATTGTGAATTGTGCTGCTATAAACATTGAAGTGGCTGTGTCACTGTAATATGCTGTTTTTAAGCCCTTTGGGTATAGACCCAGGAGTGGGATGGCTGGGTCATAGGGTGGTTCCATTCCCAGTTTTCCAAGAAATCTCCATATTGCCTTCCATAACGGTTGCACCATTTTGCAGTCCCACCAGCAATGTATGAGTGTGCCTTTTTCCCCACATCCTCTCCAACATTTATTGTTGTTTGTGTTTCTTGATAGCTGCCATTCTGACTGGAGTGAAATGAAATCTTGGAGTAGTTTTGATTTGCATTTCTCTAATTGCCAGTGATGTTGAGCATTTTTTCATGTATTTGTTGATTAATTGTGTATCTTCTTCTGAGAAATGTCTTTTCAATTCCTTAGCCCACTTATTGATTGGGTTATTTGTTTATTTGGTGTTAAGTTTTTTGAGTTCTTTACATATTCTAGAAATTAGTGCTCTATCTGATATACATATGTTAAATAATTGTTCCCAATTAGTTGGCTCTCTATTCACTTCACTGATTGTTTCTTTTGCTAAGAAGCTTTTTAGTTTAAATATATCCCATTCATTAATTCTTGGTATTAAATCTTGTGCTACAGGATTCTTATTAAGAAACTTGGGGCCTAATCCGACATGTTGGAAATTGGAGCTTACTTTTTCTTCTATTAGACTTATTGTCTCTGGTCTAATTCCTAGGTCCTTGATCCACTTGAATTGAGTTTTGTGCATGGTGAGAGATAAGGGTTTAATTTCATTTTATTGCATATGGATTTCCAGTTTTCCCAGCACCATTTGTTGAAGAGGCTATCCTTTCTCCACTGTACATTTTTGGTGCCTTTGTCTAATATAAGATAGCTGAAATTATATGTATTAGTCTCTGTGTCCTCAATTCTGTACCATTGTTCCACCAGTCTGTTTTGGTGCCAATACTATGCTGTTTTTGGTACTATTGCTCTACAGTATAATTTAAAGTCCGGTATGGTGATGCCACCTGCTTTACTTTTCTTGTTTAGGATTGCTTTGGCTATTCTGGGTCTCTTCTTTTTCTAGATGAATTTCATGACTGCTTTTTCTATTTCTTTGAAGAATGACATTGGGATTTTGATTGGAATTGCATTAAATCTGTATAATGCTTTTGGTAGTATGGACATTTTGACAATATTAATTCTACCTATCCAAGAGCAAGGTAGGTCTTTCCATCTTCTGAGTTCTTCTATGATTTCTTTCCTTAGTGTTCTATAGTTTTCATCATAGAGGTCTTTCACCTCTTTCGTTAAGTTGATTCACAGGTACTTTATTGTTTTTGATGCTATTGTAAATGGGGTAGTTTTCATCATTTCTCTTTCAGAGGATTTGTTGCTTATGTATAAAAATGCCTTTGACTTATGTGTATTGATTTTGTATCCTGCAACTTTGACGAATTCATTTACTAGTTGTAAAAGTTTTCTGGTAGAGTTTTTTGGGTCTTCTAGGTATATTATCATGTCATCAGCAAAATAGTGCTAATTTGAGCTCTTCTTTTCCTATCTGGATCCCTTTAATTTCTTTCATCTGTCTAATTGCTCTGGCCAGAGTTTCCAGTACTATGTTAAATAGCAGTGGAGAAAGGGGGCATCCCTGTCTTGTTCCGGTTTTTAGAGCGAATGCTTTCAATTTTTCTCCATTTAAGATAATGTTAGCTCAGGGCCTTGCATAAATAGCTTTTATAATGTTGAGATATGTTCCTGATGTTCCTATTTTTTCCAGTGTTTTGAACATAAAGGGGTGTTGTATTTTGTCAAATGCTTTTTCTGTGCCTATTGAGATGATTATATGATTTTTATCTTTAAGTCTATTGATGTGATGTATTGTGTTTATTGTTTTTCCGAATGTTGAACCACCCTTGCATCCCTGGAATAAACCCCACTTGATCGTGGTGCACTATCTTTTTTTATATGTTTTTGTATCCAATTTGCCAGAATTTTGTTGAGGATTTTTGCATCTATGTTCATTGAAGATATTGGCCTGAAGTTTTCTTTTTTGGATGTGTCTTTGACTGGCTTTAGAATTAATGTAATATTGGCCTCATAGAAAGAGTCTGGAAGAACTCCCACTTTTGCTATTTCTTGAAATAGTTTGAAGAGCATTGTATTAGTTCTTCTTTGAAAGTCTTGTAGAACTCAGGTCCTGGACTTTTCCTTGTTGGTAGCTTTTTGATGACATCTTCTATGTCTTCACTTGTAAGCGATCTTTTGAAATTGTGTATAGCCTCCAGATCCAGTTTAGGCAAATTATACGACTCTAGAAATATGTCAATGCATTCAGTATTTTCTATTTTATTAGAGTACAAGTTTTCAAAGTAATTTCTAATTATCTTCTGTATATCTGAGGTGTTTGTTGTGATATTCCCTTTTTCATCATGAATGTTAGCAATTTGAATTTTTTCTCTTCTTTTTCTCATTAGCATCACTAAGGGTCTGTCAATTTTGTTTATTTTTTCAAAAAACCAACTTTTAGTTTTGTCAATTCTTTGAATGGTTTCCTTAGTCTCAATTTCATTAATTTCGGCTCTGATTTTAATTATTTCCTGTCTTTTACTGCTCTTGGTGTTGATCTATTCTTCTTTTTCTAGTGCTTTGAGGTGTGATGTTAAGTCATTTATTTGTTGTTGTTGTTGTTTTGCTTTTAAGGAATGAACTCAGTGTAATGAATTTTCCTCTTACTACTGCCTTCATAGTGTCCCAGAGATTTCTATACGATGTATCTGTGTTCTCATTTACCTCTAGGAATTTTTTAATCTCCTTGCTGTCTTCTTCAACCCCTTGTTCATTCAATAGCATGTTGTTTAGCTTCCAGTTGCTGGAGTAGTTTTTCTTATTCCTTGTTTTGTCGTTGATTTCCAATTTCATCCCTTTATGGTCTGATAGAATGCAGGGTAGTTTCTCTATTTTTTTTTTTATATTTGCTGAGAGTTGCCTTGTGACATAATATATTGTCTATTTTGGAGAAGGAGCCATGTACTGCTGAGAAAAAAGTGTGTTCGTTTACTGAGGGTTGAAATATTTTATATATGTCCGTTAGGTCTAAGTTATTAATTGTTTTAAGGAGGTCTAAAGTTTCTTTGTTTAGCTTTTGTTTGGATGATCTATCCATTGGTGAGAGAGGTGTGTTGAAGTCCCCTAAAATAACTGTGTTGTTGTCTATTTTACTCTTGAACTTGAGAAGAGTTTGTTTGATGAATGTAGGTGCTCCATTATTTGGGGCATATTGATTTATGATTGTTATTTCCTGTTGATGAATGGTTTCCTTAAGTAGTAAGAAATACCCATCATTGTCCCTTTTGATTAGCTTTGGCTTGAAGTCTACCTTATTTGATATGAGAATGGAAACCCCTGCTTGCTTCAGCAGGCCATGTGAGTGATAAGACTTTTCCCAGCCTTTCACTTTCAATCTATTGATTTCTTTTTCTAGAGGTGTGTTTCTTGGAGACAGCAAATTGTTGGGTCACTTCTTTTAATCCATTCTGATAATCTGTGTCTTTTGAATGGTGAGTTTAGGCCGTTAATATTCAGCGTTATTATTGAGATGTGATTTTTATTCCCATCCATTTTTATTTGTATTATGGTCTTTAGCTTGATTTGGTTTCTCTTCTGGTTGGTATTTCCCTTAGTTTAATATCTCTCTTTGTTGATTTTCATTGTTATTTGTATCTTCTTTTCATGAACAATTTTGCCCAGGATGTTCAGAAGTGCTGGCTTTCAAGTTGTGAAATCTTTTAAATTTTGCTTGTTGTGGAAAGTTTTTATTTCACCTTTGAATCTACAGCTCAGTTTTGCTGGATATAAGATTCTTGGTTGACATCCCTTTTCTTCCAGAGCTTGAAATATGCTATTCCAGGATCTTCTTGCTTTTAAGGTCTGGGTTGAAAAATCTGAACATAGTCTGATTGGTTTCCCCCTATATGTAATCTGCTTCCTTTCTCTTGTGGCTTTTAGTATTCTGTCCTTACTCAGTACATTAGTCATTTTCATTTAAATGTGACTTGGTGTGGATCTGTTGTGATTTTGTACATTTGGTGTTCGTTAAGCCTCTTGAACTTGGTTTTCCCATTCATTCCTCAAGTTTGGAAAATTTTCTGTAATTATTTCATTAAATAAATTATTTATTCCTTTGGCTTGAAACTCTGCCCCTTCCTCTACCCCAATCACTCTTAAGTTTGGTCTTTTTATGTTGTCCCATAATTCTTGGATGTACTGTTCTTTGTTTCTTATCATTTTTGCTGTTTAATCTATATTTTTCTCTAGAATATATATTTTATCTTCATTGTCTGAAGTTCTTTCTTCCAAGTGGTCTACTCTGTTGGTGATGCTTTCGATTGAACTTTTATTTTGGTTTATTGCTCATTTCATTTCTGGAATTTCTGTTTGGTTTCTCTTTAGAGCCTCTATCTCCCTATTGAAGTAATCTTTTACTACTTCCTGAATTTGCTTTTGGAGTTCCTTGTCAAAATGATCTTTCACAACCTGTATTTTCTCCCTCATCTCATTATTTAGTTCATTCTTAAGTTCCATAAACATTTGGAATATGTAATTTCTAAATTCCATCTCTGGCATTTCACCAACTGTGCTTGCCATGGAATCTACAGAGGAGGTATATTGATTTGTTTGTGTCCCTTTCTTCCCTTGTTTCTTCATATTGCTTGTGTGTCTTTTCTTCATGAACTGTGGGACCTTGATTATTTCAATTTTACCTTAAAGCCTTATGTTGCTCCTGTAGTACAATGCTATTAGATCCCCTTATAATTCCTTTACATTTTAAAATCAAACACTTTCTATTCAGAAAATTCCAGTTTGATCACAATGTACAGATTTAGTTAACTCAGATATTGTTTCCAATTTACTCTGTATGCTTCTGATGGGGTTTTATAGTTTCAAGTATTGGACACAGAAGTGATACATTTACGAAGAAGGAAATGAGTGTATTGAATTGTCATTTCTTAGAAAGTATGAAAAGAGAGTTCTATGGAAGTGGTTTAGTATCAGCAGAGGAGAGAGGAAAGAGAATGGAGTGAATGATTAGGTGGAAAGACCAATTTATATATAAACCTAACTTATACAGCCGTTGAGAGAAGAAATAAAGAAAGATAGGAAAAAAATAAAATGACAAAAGAGTAGGAATTAGTGTAAGAGAGAGGAGAGAGTGAGTCAAGAATATAGAGAATAAACTATATATAACACCGCTTTGCTGTATAGTTCAATTGCGCCTGTTCTAGAAATCCCAATTTCTGTGTATAACTTGTTTTTGCCTCTGTTGACTATGCAATGGCAGGGTGTAAATAGGGAAGATGAAGGAAGAAGAAAAGATACAAAAGGGAAAAGGAAGAAAAGAAAGAAAGAAAAGAGGACCAGAAGCAAACAAACAAACACACTGTCAATCAAAACAAAAAACAAAGAAAAAAAAAAAAAAAACAAAAACAAAAAACAACATAACAAACAAACTAACAAAAAAAGGAACAAATCTCAAACAAAATGGACCCTGGGAAGCCCTTCATTTTCCCTTGCAGTTTAAGCCAATTGTTTCGGATCATGTCCAGACAGTCAGCGATCCTGTTGGTGGAGTCAAGGCTGCACCTTTGGCCAGTGGCAGAATGGCACAGCAGAAGAGTGGCTCAGGAGGACTGTGTGTCAGCAGATGAGTGGCACCGAGAAAGGGACCCTCCAGAAAGCACCCTTTCCCCACGCCCACCCACAGTTGCAGCTTCTTGGGGCCGCTGTGCTGGCCTCAGACACGCTCTCCCCTGCTGGTTGCCCAAAGCTCACCCAGGTGTGCAAGGTTCTCAGAGCGCTGGTGGATCCCTGAATGTCTGCAGCTGCTCTTCCTTTTTGCCTTGTTCCTTTGTCCCCATCAGCCACTGCCTTCCTCAAAGATGGCGGTGCTCTCCTCGGGCTCAACAGCAGTTCCACAGACCTTTGTGTCACTCCAGAGCATGCAGGATCAGTTTGGCAAGTTGCGTGAAAGAGCTCTATGTGGACACCAGTTGTGTCTAAGTTCCCTTTTATCCTTCTTCGCTGTTAGGTTTTAAAGCCGTTGTTTGGATCTTCCCCTTGCCACAATGTTATCGGGCTGGCTGCACTGGCAGCGCTGATAGCGCTGTTTCGGACTGTGGACTGCTCCAACTAGGCCCCCGTCAGTCAGCGGTCCAGAGTTTGTTGTATTTCACCGTCCAGACGTGCATGAATGTCTCAGCTCCCTTTCAGTTGCAGGAGAATTGCAAGTAACATGTTCAAACTTCCCACTAAGCGTCTTTTAGTAACTATGTCCAGAGAGCACCTTTCTCCTGTCTGCCATCTTGGAATCTCTCTTCTGGGATTCTGTTCAATAGCACTAGGTAACACTATCTCAGCCAATAGCTACCATCAACTACAGCTATGAACAAGTCATTATTTTTCAAAACCACACTATTAGTTTATTTATTGTTTTTATTTTCACTCAGTCTTTAGGAATGATTAGTTTCTTTTTGTATTTTAGAGCTTACCATCCACTTTTCCTGTCTCATACAACTTTCTCATTTATAAATTGATGCCACCGGTTCTATATTTTTGTTGTGACAACACCAATTTATGTATCAGTCAGGGAAGCAAAACCATTATGAGGGTTAAAGACAAAAGGCACTATTAAAGGAATCAAGCTCACATATTAGTAAACTGGAACGAAGAAAGTGAGGTGTAGTAGAGCCACTACTGGATCCACCTGAGATATTCCCACAGGTTGAAAGTTAGGGTTTGCAAGGTAATAATGCAATTCAATCAAGCAAGTCCAGTCACAAAATGGAACCACAAAATGGCCTCTCAAAGAAAGGTCTATTCCTCTTTATAGCCTCTGTTTAAGGTCTATAACTTAGTATCCAATCATGGGCAGGACTTAAATCTTTTACCAGCAGGACAGAAACATGGGGCAGAAAAGAGTGAAGGTGATCTATGATCTACTGAGCTGTCTGTGCCTATATATTAATTATAAATGAGCATGAATAATCATTGAAAGTCATTGCTGTTGTGCCACTCACTCCTCTGAATCTTGCCTTAGTTTCTCTTTCAGCTAACTCTAATCAATTCTAGGTAAGAGTCTGGAACAACAGAACACTGTGTCAATTTTCATCAAGTTGAAAGCATACTCCAACACATACTTGTTGAGTTCCATTTTCAATGTTTAGTTATATATTTGGAATACATTCTTGAGAAAGATGTGAGAAATTAAATATATATATATATATTTTTTTTAATTTAACTATGTATTTGAAATTCATTGACAATAAAAATTAGATGTCAGCTATATTACATACCATGTTTTTATTATTTTGGAATTATTTTATTTTATTCAATTAATCCATATTTAGCCATAATATAGTATCTATATTATAAATTTCATAGTGGTGTTTCTTTCCTTTTTCTTTTTTGAATATGATAAGGCTAGCACCTACTCCTGTGATAGGGCTGTTCTATACCACATACATTATCTCCAATCTGATTATGTATCTAGTCTTGGGATAAATTCACAAAAAAGAATTTGGCTTTTCTATCTCAAGCAGCAATAGATTGCTCATGAGAAAAATGAAAAGGAGAACAAGAAGAATACAATTTCAAATATAGTTTATTTTAATGTTCTCCTGTCAGCCTTACAGGAAGTAGTGATCAGATGTAGGTGAATGCCATGGGATTTATGTCTTTTTTTTTTTTAGCTCAATTAATTTATTTTATACCTTGAGTTTTGGAAATGAATACATCATTTAGCAAAAGTAATTAAACTACTTCAATTAATTGACAACATTTGGGAGTATATCAATACAATAAAGTATAGACCACATTAAAATGAAATATACTAATATATCCCTACTAGGAAATACTTATTTTCTTGGACTTTAAGTTTTTATTCCCTAAACAATCACTAAATCAACATCATTAGTGTAAGAAAACACAAGCATATATACTCAGAGATTATTCTATCAATTTTATTTTTGGTATGGATATGGGATTCTAGGAACCAAAAATCAAGAAATAATATGGAAAATAAACCATTTTAAACCCATCCCTAAATCTAAGGTTTTTCCAACTCATGTAAATTTTAATCTTTCTCTTCTCTCCAAAACACATAGACCTTATTCAATCTAATAGTTAAAGCATATATATGTGAATACCATATTAGCTTCTTTTGTAGTGATTTACTTCCTAATACTATTCAAACTCCCCAAGAAGAATTTTCATCCTCTGAAGCTCAGAGTTTGGGATATGACTGCCATTTTCCAAGATCAGAATTTGCAGAAACCATGTGAACTTTATAGTTAAACCTAATATTGACAAAAATCTCTATTTTCCACCTAACAGTTGAAAATATGTTCTCTGCCCATACACCATACAGAGGTACTGTGTAAGCAAAATTGGTTTTTAAGGTAATTATGTTCATTGATAGCCTCAACAGGACACAGAATAATGCCAGATAGAAAGTAATGCATTATTAAACATTTGCTGCAAAATCTATACAAAATACTAGTTGGACTTGACTCATACTGTCCTTAGGATATGGAGTTTTGGTATCTTTGGTTTCATTCTGACCTCATAGAGAATAACTGTTAAGTTAGAATGTGGGCCATTTTTGGAATCCTTGATTAAGGCAGTCTAACCAAAATAAGCAGTTGTAATTACATTAACATGTTTTGATTGGAGTAGAATGTAAAACACCAAAATGCCCTCAAATATATTAATACAAAGACTTATGCATATGACTCAATGTCTAACTCTGTGTAGGTATATGTCTGTGTGTGTGTGTGTGGGTGGGTGGGGTGTCCGTAGCAAGTTAAGCCTTCAAATAAATATGTAATTATTAATTGGAATTATAGAACATGAGCCAAAGAGCTAATACTCTTGTGTTTTGCTGATATGCACTTTAGAAATGAATAGCCTTAGAGGAATAGCCTCAAATTTTTTATTTCAGTTTTTAAGGAAAATGAATGTTAAGTCTAAACTAAACACATCACACAAGCACAATTAGGTTCCCAAGAAGATAAAAGTCAAAATAAATAAAGCAGAACTCTTAAAATGGGCATACACTTTCTTTTTGTTGTTATTGCTTAAATTCTAATAGAATAAATGTTAAAGCAACCAATGTACTATTTTGTTAACACAATTCATCAATGTAATAGTTATTTTATTAAGTTGGTTAGCTCTTGCAAATTTGTGATTTATTAAAAATTTAACTCTATAGCAAATCTAAGTTGATTTAAAAAAAAAAAAAAAAAGTTGTTCTTTTCATTGCCAGTGTCATTTAAATTTCCACAGCCTGAGTTTGAGCATTTGGTACTTTTGGAGAGCAATGGTCATGTTCTAAGGGCTTAAGAGAAAAAACAGCAATTATGTTTCTAAAGTTACTCCTAACATGCTGTCTGCTTCATTTTGTCCTGTACAGGTGTGAAATGTCAATGTGCGAAGATTATTAGATTAAATAACTGTAATGTCTTCTTAAGTAACTATTAGCACACTTGGAATTTTGCTTTAAGTTTAAATTATCTAAGAATCATCAAATGCTTTTCTCATTCAATTTTGTACCAAAAATACTATTTTTAGCTAATGTTTATGGGATGAGTTGCATAATATGAAGAGCAGCATGGTAACACCATAAATTGGGAAGAGATATGGACAAGCTTTGGGGGACTGGGATTGAAACAGTTTCTGGATAAATTGACTTTGAACTTGGACACATTAAGTTAGTGATATTTATTTGAATGTAGACAATAAGATTCTATTAAAAATCAGTGAGTTTATCTCTGGTACTTGTCATCATTCAGCTGTCCACTGAAATGACCTCTTCTCAGGGGAGCATCTCCGTCACTCTCTATGCTTATGTCTCTAATTTTGTCATCACACCACTCTCTGAAATAAATGATTTATTTATTTATTTATTATTTCCTGTCAATAGATTATGGACGCTGAGTGATTTTGTCCTCTGCTCTATTTTCAGAAAGTAGATCAGTGTTTGATATGATTAATCAACCATACTATAGGAAAGGGTTAGAGAGCCAAGAATCATCTGCATTTATGTGCAGTAAGACAGCAGACCCCTTCCATTTCCAAATGGAGAGAACAAAGCAAATAAAACTTTCTCCTTTAAGATAAATGGAAAGGATCCTGGATCTTCACCTTTACCTTTATTAATGTAAACACACCTTTCCATGGCTCAGTTAAACCGTGGGCATCTCTACTTTTACAACCCAGAGATGTCTCTAAAGTCTGGCTTTATAGTATTTGACTGGTAAATGCCTATGAAAGGAGCCCTCCAAACTTCCTGGCACCTTAGGCCTTGACCTAGGGAACTGTCAGGCTGTAACTATTTAGTTTTCCTCTGAGAAGTATGAAAAATTTTGTTAAATTTCTGGATCAAACAATAAACTAGGCAAATGGCTACTGATATAATTCTAATGGTAGGTGAAGAGTAAATTGCTCCTAAGGAAAGTGAAAACAAATATTTCCTATATCCATATGGTATACATTTCTCTATCTAAGGAAGGGAGATTTTTTTTTTTAATTTTTTTTTCAGCACCACAGAGAAATCCAGGTAAGATTTGTTTTTCCACAGGCTCCCAGACATTCTATATTGTCACGCTGGCCCACACTTGACCATTAGCATTTGTTTGCCATTTCAGCTCACTCTTTCTTACCCATTTGTAGGTCAATTTGTGCCTCTTTTATTCTCTGCAGCAGATGAATTAATCTATATCTGTCATCTCTCTTTGAAGATGCTTGTACTTCTTAAGAATCCAGGATACCTAGGCAGATAAGCAAACCCAGCTCTTTGATATGTTATTGCTCTGCCTGTACCCAGATTTTTCTCATTGTTATGTTGAAAGCTATACTCTTATTTCTATTTTTTTTTAATTGGAAGCAAACCCATAGTATTTATTCTTTTGCCTGATATTATTGTATTAATTCATTTTCTGTTACTGTAATGAAATGCCTGATAAGAAACTGGTTAAAAAAAAAAAAAAAAAAAAAAAAAAAAAAAAAAAAAAAAAAAAAAAAAGCCAGGCACGGTGGCACATGCCTGTAATCCAAGCACTTGGGAGGCTGAGGCAGGAGGATCGCGAGTTCAAAGCCAGCCTCAGCAATGGCGAGGCACTTAGCAACTCAGTGAGACCCTGTCTCTAATAAAATACAAAAAAGGGCTGGGGATGTGGCCCAGTGGTCGAGTGCCCCTGAGTTAGTTCAATCCCCAGTACCAAAAAAAAAAAAAAAAAAAAAAAAAAAAAAAAAAAAAAAAAAACACAGGTGTATTTAACTTAGTGTTTTGAAGGCTGAGAGTCCAAACACCATGGCAGCAGCTCTGACAAGGGAACCCCTGACTGCATCACTTCTTGGCAAATGGAAAAATCATGGTGGAGAGTAGGTGTGAGGAGAGATCACATGGGAAGATAAGAAACCAGAGCAAGACTGAGGTCCCTTGAGAACTACATCTGAGGGCATGCCTCCAGTGATCTAAAGTCCTCCTTCTAGGCCCTGTCTCTCAAAGGTCCCTCCGCTTCTCAACATCACCACACTGGGGAACAGGCCTCCAACACATGAAACATTGGGTGACAAGCCACATTTAAATGCTAGCATTCTGTTCCTGGTTCCCAAGGTTGGTCCCTTTCTCACAATGCAAAATGCATTAATTTCATTCCAAATAGTTACAGGGTCTTAACTTGTCCCAGCATCTTTCAAAAGTCCAAGTTGAAAGTCTTATGTGACAGTCAAGGCAAACTCAGCTCTGCGCCTATAAAAATAAGAACACAACATACAATGCAGGGAAGGCATAGGATAAACATTGCTATTCCAAAAGGGAGAAATAGGTAAGTAGAATAGAGGAATAAGCTCAAAGTAGTACCAAAATATAATAGGGAAGACATGAAATCCTAATGCTCCATATCTGGCATCCTGTGCAAACTATAGGGAGGGGTGGAGCCCCAAGTACTTGAACAGCCCTAGACCTGTGAATTTGCTGGTCATAGGCCATCTGATTATTCTCTTGGGCTAGCTTTCATAGAGCCTGCAACTTATACCAGCAGATATTGCACATGGCTATTAGCAATCCTTTTCTGGGGTCCATGAAGCATCACCCCATCTCATAAGGACTGTTAATTCATTCAGGGGCACTCCCTCAGAAATGTAAAGACCTCCACTACGTTCTACCTCTTAGTAGTCTCCACTATATCTTAACATTGCCACCCTGGGAATGAAACTTCCAACACTTGAGTCTAGGAGGCCAAACCACATCCAAACCATAAAATGTATGTTTTTGAAATTTGTTGATTTTTCTTTCTGTTGTAGAATTCCACACTTCTTTATTTTTGGCATTATTCTGCTATAAGAATATTCTAGAATTTATTTTGCATTCTATAGTTGATGGGTGTTTGAACAGTATTTCATTAGAGCTATCATAAACAAAGCTACTATGAACATATCTCATGCAGATATTTCTGTGGAAACCCACTCACAGACTTAGAAGTGATACCCTTTAACGTGTTTTACTAAAGATAACCTTTTTAGTAAGAATCCAACCAGATTTACAAAGTGACTAGTAAAGTGTGACAATTTCAATCACTTCTCATCCTTCCCAACATTGACGTTGCTGGTATTTTTAATGTTAATGTTTCCCAGTAATGATTGTAACTAGTCTCAATTTGAACCTATTCATTGATTTTAGAGTCTAATCCTTCAATAAAATTTTGTTCTGGCTCACAAATACCTATTTAGTTATTCCCTTTTATGGCTCCTTGGACTAAACCTTCAACAGAGTCCACTGAGAAAGATGAAATTAGTCAACCTGGCTTCTTTTGATGCTCAGATTTTAAAAGGTGTTAGAAAACAGATGAACACAGAAAATAAAATTTGCAAATTACTTTTGTATTTCAACAATTTCTTTATTACTAT
This sequence comes from Tamias sibiricus, assembly GCA_025594165.1. Taxonomy (NCBI): domain Eukaryota; kingdom Metazoa; phylum Chordata; class Mammalia; order Rodentia; family Sciuridae; genus Tamias; species Tamias sibiricus. Next base: position 30,970,023 of record CM046661.1, read on the forward strand.
GAATATGGAAATTATATTCATATTTGTGAAGAAGATTCTAGTACATGTTATCCAGTAACTCATCTCAAATGGATGTGAATTTTGATTTAGGCAAAATATATGTATGAATATTTTCCAGATCTTATCATAGTATTGAAATCATTGATTTTACAAAATGCTGTGTATACAGTCAAAAGAAAGCCTATCATAAAGAATACATCAAGGTTGTAACACACACTTTCATAACACAGATATAAATTGACTAGCTTTCCCTTTATAATGGATTTCTCATGTAACTAAAATATTGGTTTGTGCTTATGTCTGACAGTTATCTTGATATGAGGCAAAGAATAATGTGGTAATATTTGAATTTAGTCATATTCAATAATTGTTACTGACTTCATATCCAATGCTAAAATAGAAAGAAAAAAATAAATGCTTTTCTTCAGTGTAGAGGTTAGCCAAGGGTACACAGAAGGTACTATAATATGTTATAATATATTTTTTAATAATAAGAAAATTCAGTTCATCTAAAAACAAGGAAGCAGATCCTAAATTGAGATATGGTTAGATTATTTTTCCATATTATCCACACATGGCTGTCTTTCATGTGTAGGATTCACCAGGCAAATGATAAATGCCTGATATTCAGGGAATTTGACATTTAGAATAGAAGAAAAAAATAGAGTTCTTAAGGTCTTGTTTTAGTTCCTGGAATTGAAATAATATGCACAACCATTTCCATCTCCTGGATTGACTGCAGTATGTTATTAACTGGTAGTGCAGGACAAAATATTGAATATGTTCTGCGAAGTCAAATGAAGTACATGGTATGAAAACCAAACACAATAACTCTTGTTAATACACATCTCTCTTCAAACTTCACTTTATATTCTAACAGTATAAGAAAAGAGAATTTCCTATTTTCCCAAGTAATAGTGAGGATGAGACAGTGATATGTTCCAAACAAAAAGTAAATGTAGCATCCACAAGTGGCTTCATAAGACCTTGAGTTTCTGGATATCACATTCAAGGGTGGAGGAAGGTGAATATGTCATGTCACAGATCTTGTCATGTTGATGTGGGAATCCTGTGCTACTGCATGTAAGGCAAAATTTACTCTTTCTCTTGCCGTTTTCCAGAAGCTCTAATATTCTAATTAATTAAATATCCATTAAACAGACACATGGAGAAACATATGGACTGTTGAGAGAGGTAGGATACATGATTGGCTTTCTAATAATTAGGAAAACAACCAAGTAGAAAAATCAACACAAAATACAGCAGACAATTTAGCTTTGGATGCTAAGATGAGACTCAGGGTCAGTGTTTTGAACATCAATTATGATTGAATAGGAAAGATTGAAAACCGCTGCTTAATAATGATTTATGAACAAGACAATGCCTAACAACAGAAATGACTAAAGGATATATTTTCATTTTTATTGACGAGCGTGTCTGTAAAAACTTGGTCATACAGAGAGCAGAAAGAAAATCTATAATTCACATAAAAGTACCCAGAGTTATATAATTTCATTTACTAAAATATGAAATGGAAAAGAAGTAACCAGGGAGAGATTTATGACCACGGTGAACTGAAGAGGATGCCTTTGGAGACAGTGTCAGTGAATGAAAGATTTTCTGTGTTTCATCATAAAACAATTATTCTGTTCAAGGCACCGTTCGAGGTGATGGAATCACAGTGAGCAAGACAGATAGAGCCCTGTTTTCCTGGAGCTCACATTCTTAAGCAGGGATGATGGATAATAAACCAACAAACAAGAAAATACCATATAATCAAGCAGAGGCAAGGCATTACTGATCCAGATGATGGGTGAAGGGAATGCAGATATGAGACCAGATATCAGAAACACTTTTAAAATAAAATTGACAAGATTTATAATATAAAATATAAATGTGAACATATAATACTTTTTTAATTGTGCATATTACATAGACATAAATATAGCAACATATTTGGGAGCCTTAATTTGTATTGTTTACAAAATTATTGCTTCATTTAGATCATTCTTCCCAGCTCTAAAGATAGTTAAAACATGTTTTACCAGTGGTGAAGGGCTCTTTGCATCTCCTTCAGTGTTTAAATGATGGCTCTACTTGATTTTCCAACTACATAGCATACATTTCTCAAATAAAGAAGCTCGTTCTTTTTGTTCATAAAGAAGATAGGCTGTAGAGTTTTATTGCATGAAGTAAGATGGAAAATAGGAGGTACAACATTTTTAAGATTCACAGCATGGTCAAATTCACAAATTTAGACACATCATTAATTCCTTGTTAATTTTTCAGCAATGCAAGAATATTTACATTTTCAAAAATTAGCTAGGGGAACAGATAAGAATCTGAACAGTGGTCCACATACCAACTCATAACCTTTTCTTTCTCTTACTCCTTTTCATTTCATTTTCTACCTCTGCCTCCTTCCCATTCCTTTCCTCTGTAGCTCTCTGTTCTTTTCTCTGCTTCTTTGTGTGTTTATAGGGGTGTCTTTTTGGCTCCTTCTTCCATTTCTGTCTTTCTCTTCTTTACCCACCTCTCTCTTTATTCCCCAGATTGTTCGTTATTTTGGTTGTCCTGCACTCTCATCTCTCTACCTCCCTCTTGCTTCCCTGCTTCTCCCTTCTTTCACAAACTCAACCTCTGCTGACATCCTCCCCTTGTGTGTCTGTAAACGCCCTCTTCCTACATAGTCTCCATCATTGTCTATATTAATTAGTAAAGAAGTGGATATGTGAGCCAAGTTTCTATAATTATAACATCCCAGTGTACTATTCCTGGTGTTTACTGGGCAGTAGATTTCTTCTCAGTGTGATTGGCATTCTGGAAAGATCTCCTATACTAATCACAATCTTTTAGAACACAAAATGCAGGCTTTGATCTTTAATTGAAAGAGATTCATCATGTTCTCTCAGCCTCATAATGACATACACCACAACCTTTTAGCACACAACCATTTTTTCCAGCTCAGTCTTATGTATCAACCTGTCCCCCATGTTGCTTGGTCTCTCATCTGATAGTCTAATGCCTTTGGCGGCACTCCTCACATATGTCATCTCAGACTTCTTTCTGACTGCTAAGACTCAGGACACCTCAGGACCATCTCAGAGCTCACTGTCCATTTCATCAGATCAGTGAGATGTTAGGCTTCCAGCTAGCTGGTAGATAATGCCACCGGCTAGTTGCTCTTCACTAACGCACCATGTAGCTACACCATGGGCAGTGGAGGCTGTGGCTACTCCTGCACTGGTCCAGCTTTTCCAGGAGCTTCCTCAGGGACCAAGTAATAGGACCTGGAAAATAGGGATGTTAGCCTCCATTGGGGAAAATTTTGAGTAATGAAAGATGGAAGGTGGAAAGAAGCCATTGGGCAAATTCTCTCCCACCTCCAATAACTGTTCTGAGATCAAGAAATAAGCTGTTTTCTCATGATGTTTTTACTAACTTGGTCATTTGCTACTTGGTCATTTGCTTCCCATCCTCTCTTGTCTAATTTCCTTCCCCTCCTCTCTTGTCTTTTCTTCAGTCTTACTTTTTTGGGTTTGCAATCCCCTTTCAATGTTTGTTGAAGGCTTTAACTCATTCCAAAGTTCTACTTCCTCTTATCAGTGGTTGCCATAAGACCAACTTAGGTCAACTGAAGTCTATCTACATTAAAGTTTTTACTGTTTTTCAAACATGGGCTGAAGGAAAGAAGAGTAGTAAGCTATTAGAAAGAAGAGTTACAAACTTGCCCATTTTCTTAAAGATCATCTGAACAATCAATTCCAGTTATGTCATATGCTGCAATCAAAATACAGAACTCTCCCCATAAAAAGCCGAACGTGAAAGTATAGGAAAATACACTTTAGAAGAAAACCATATCAGAATTTGATCTGACTTTGAAATTATCTTTCACTTATTAGCTGGAAAGAGGCTAATTCCTTAGCAGCTCTGAGGTTTAGTTTTCTTCCAAGTAAAGTGAAAATTAAATGAACTAAATTACTATGTAAAGTATGTAATAATCCCCAAAACACAATATGTACTCTAAAAAAGTTATGGAATATATATGTTCCATATATAATACATATATATGCATATATATATATGCATATATATATGATCTAAGTAATGGACACAAAATTATGTATATTTTCTCATAATGTTTTAGAATTATAAGATTTGCTCATTTTAGATTAAAATTTTCAAATATCTCTTCACAAAAAATATCAGTGATCTAGGTGAGGAGTATGATAATTAGCATTATTTAATCATTATCTTTATATAAATATAACAAAACTTCACATTGTCCCCATAAATATATACAATTAAAATTTGCCAATTAAAATAATATTAATAAAAAAGATTTTTCTCTTTTCAACGTTTTTCAAATACTTTTTAAATTTTCAAATAACACAGTATGTATTTTTAGTCTAAACTTCTTATATATCTGTTACACTCTGCAGATGGTTACTGTCTTGATACTGCCCCTTTTGGTGCATGCTTATTTTTTTATAGTGATTTCTACCATATCACATGTGAACACAGAGTAATGGGAAAATGAGGTATTTCTCTTTTTTTAATATTTATTTATTTACTTTAGTTGTACACAATGCAATGTATTTATGTTTACGTAGTGCTGAGGATCGAACCCGGGCCGCACGCGTGCGAGGCGGGCACTCTGCCGCTGAGCCACAACCCCAGCCCAAAATGAGGTATTTCTAAAGTAGTCATTTTGGCATTTCCAGCATGAGACATCTGTATGCATATCCAGTCTCCTAACTACCTAGTTGAAATGCACTCAGGTGGTTTTGTGAAGCAATCTGTATCTTTTCTTTTTCCTGATTCTGTGATTCATTCCCATTGTTATGGTCCTTTTTTCCTACTGAGTTGTACTCTATTTGTTGAGCCACACCATTTGCCTAAGGAATTTCATTAAGGATCTTTCTATAGCAAGATAATTGCTTTGGGTGCAAAGGTCCTGACCTGGACCAGGATACTGAGATGCTTTTTGTCAGGGAGTCGGTCTTGGCTGCCCTCTGGTGGTAGCTAAAGAAACAGAAGGGAGTCTGCAGAACCAGAGACAGCCTGGGGTACCATCACTTCAGCAGGCAAAGGAGAACATTCAGTCATTCAAGAGATTATCAGGGTCTGAGCCCAGCCTCTCCACCCTTTTCAGGAAAGACCCAGGGGAGCAGGCCTCGATCACTTCTGGAGGTGCAACACAGAATCTAAACCCTATTCACCACTTTTCAGGACCCTCTCATTCCCCTTCTTGGGAGTGAGGGGGTTGGCAGGGATACTGAGTTTGCTTGGGTGGAATTTGCATTTGCAAAGAAACAGGCAAACAGATTTCTACAAGTTTCTTTTAGGACATCTATAGTGATGACAAAAAAAAAAAAAAAATGTCTTACATCACTGTAAGCTGCAGAGGAGACAGTAAAAGATGCTCCAAACAAAACATGAAGAAACCCAGCTATCAAAGTTGAAGCAAAATTTTACTGCAGAATAAATAGAGCACATACAAGAAAAGAGAGGTTGTCATTAGTCACCAGTTCAAATCGTAGGAAAAAACAATTCCAGTCAAATGTCTAGCATCATTGAAGTTAATGCAAACACCATGACTCATGGCACAAACTTTCAGTACCAAGTATTTGAGATCTGTATTTTAAAATTGAGAGGAAAATAAATTCCATATGGCTATACCTCCAATCAACTACTACCAAGAAGATCCTCTCCTTTTACTTAAAGACTTCAGGAAATAGTAAATAAATTATATTTGTGAATAAATGACTACTAGTTGAAATAGAGGGTGTTTGCAAACATGCACCCTTTTAAAATTTATTTACATGATACGTATCTAAATGTTGTTGAAAAAGTCTGGCTTAACTTAAGTGTTATTTAGATTTTAACAACTGTGTGGATCATGGAATCTCACCTAATTTTCTAAGGACACACATTATTCTCATAGCATATTTCCCAGTATCCATGCTGAAGAAGGAAGAATAGTTATAAATAACATCAGAGAATAAGTAGCTGTGGTTTGTCCCATGATAGGACTTGGCTTTCAGCCTATAGAAGAAGAGACACTGCTCTGCCAATGACATTGAATTCAGGGGCTCATGACATACTTTATGAGCTGAAGGAGGAGTGTGACACCCAATCCAATCAGTCTCCCTAACCCCTACTGGTGTATACGTTCATTAGGATACAAATTGTACACTGGTGAAGAATACCTGGTATGTGGAAAACACATTCAGACCACCAGGCACTTAAGACACCTGAGTCCTAGGGACCAAAATTACCTGTTAACTGCTGTTAAAAGAAGCGACTGCCTGCATTTTAAGTAGACTTGATTCACGTAAGTACAAAAGAGTCTCATCTCAAGGTATCTGCAAACCATTTAAGGAGTTTAAATTCTGCATGGTTTGGGACAAAAATCCTCACTTTCAATATTATCTGTTCTGAATACATGGACCATTTCTTTTGCTGACCATAAATCCCTATGGCATTAAGATTACTACTCAGGGTGTAGTTCATACATGGTAGTTGAAGATGAGACTAGAATTCTTGTAGTTAGGACCTGATAACAGTTTCAGGCTCTTGATTTTTGGAATTACCAGGGGAGGTTTCCTAATGAATCATTGTAGCCTTGGGTGTTTGTTAGAGTCTGGGATTGATGGTCATCAAGAAACAGTATTAGGCTTATTAACAGTTGGTTAACTTGATTTGAAGTTGTTCAAACAGTGTTCAAGTTTTCTTACTAGGCCAATGTGTAGAGTAAGAAATAACTATTAAATTGCTCTTTTTTACCCAAATTTATTTCTCACAAGTGAGATATTGTAGATAAAATATCTGTTAATGCAACAGAAAAACCCATCGTCAGGTATTGAAAAAGAAATATTCACAATTATGTTAGCAGAAATTCAAATAGGTATAAATTAGTAGAAGAATATTTACTTCTCTGATTTTCAAAACTCAGACCCCAATACTCCCCCACCCCCATCATACTTATAACAGATGCTTGGTAAATCACAGGGGTAATAGAATCCATGAGACCAGAACTTTCACAACTTGCTGATGACAACAAACCTATAATCCTTTTTTAAAAAGCTTTTAATTGTGTTAAAATACACACAAACATACAGTTTACCATAATAGCCCTTTTTTAATTATTATTTTACTTGTTCATATGTATGGGATACAGTATGGTAATTTGATAGATGGATACAGTGTGTAATGATCAAATTAGGGGAGTTACCATTTCCATCTCCTTACCCATGTTTTTAAAATTTCAGTTAACATGTAATACTTGTATATACAATTGTATATAATTGAATGTGAAATGTCAATAATACACATAGCATATACTGATCAAAGCATAACACACATTTTCGTCTCATTATCATGACCTTGTATTTAAAGCAGCTGAGCTTTTCTCTTCTAGTTATTCATAAAATATATAATAGATTATTGTAAACTACAGTTTCCCACTGTGCTGTATAGCTCACTAGAACTTATTACTTTTAACTGTGCTTGAATCTGTTATGTACTCTCCCACTCACTATCCTTTCCCTTCTCCCCCCTTTCTGGCCTTTGGCAATCACTAAAACACATTCTGATTAACATTTTTTGCCACCCACTTATGAGAACATGCAGTATTTGTAACTCTGTGTCAGACTTATTTCACTTAATATGTCCTCTAATTCCATTCATTTTTCCTACAAATGATAACATTCTTTTTATGGCAGAATAATATTGTATTGTATTTACATGCCACAGTTTTCTCTTTCATTAAAACATAATGCTTGTAGATCTGTATGGAGGAACTTATGGTACTATGACAAATGTATATAATGTTTAATAATCAAATCAAGGTAATAAGAATTTCTGTTTCTTCAAGACATTATCATTTTTAGGTGCCAGGAATTTTGTACTTTTCTTTTCTACTCACATTGAAATATATCACAGATTATTTTAAACAATAGTTACCATATTGTGCTAGAGAAGAAACAATTGTTCCTACCCTTCTATTGGATATCTTCCCCTCTTGCCCCTGCCCTTCCCCGTCTCTAATGACCACTATTCTGTTCCATTCTTCTACAATATTGACCTGTTAGTTTCCTCAAATGAGTAAAACTATATACCACATTTTCTTCACCCATTCATTTGTTGATAGGCACCAAGGTTGATTCTGTATTTTAGCTAATGCAAATGCTGTGGCAACAAGCCTTGGTGCACAAATGATAGCTGTGAAACTTCCTAGTAGCTAGTGTTACCACGGTCCACACTGATGGAGATTGCTGGAACTCTCCTGCTCACTCTTTCCCCTGGAAAGGAAATTCTTTCCCCCTGGCTGAAGAGCTGGGGTCTTTGTTCTTTTCATCTGCCCCATCCCAAGTCTCTGAGTCTTGTAAGATTCTAGTCTCTCCCTGTTGAGTTCCATCAGTCTCCCAGGCAGTTCTCTCAGAAGATAGATGTACACCAAATGCTTTGTTTCTTTTTGTGCAGGAAGAGCTGAGTACTGGACACTTCTATTTGTTCATCTTGGAATCCCATCTTAGCCATATATAAGTGTCCAGTTCAGTACTTTCTCATGATGGTGTAGAGTTTAGTACATTCACATTATTGAGTAATCCTTACCACTATCCACCTCTAGAACTTTTCATCTTGAAAAACTGAAGCTATGCGCTCATTAAACAACAACTCCAAAATATATCCAACACTCATAATTGGTCTTCCACCTTATTTCAGTATAAACTCATCATTGAATAAATTCACCATCATCTCATTCATATGGACTATGCCACTATCTTCATACTTCTTACTACTTCCGTCCTCTCTCTACCATACAGTCTCCTGCAGCAGTGAGTTTCAACACTCCAAAGTGCAAATTAGATATGTCACATCTTGTCTCAAACATTCCAATGGCTTCCCATTGATTTGAAAATAAAATTGAAACTACATACCTGATGTACCCTAAATATTCCTATCTCTATCCCAAAATGCCCTGCCTCCTCCCTAGAAATCACATTCTTCTCCCTGGGCTCCAGTCATTCTGAGTGATTTTCTGGGTCTTGAATATGTCAAGCTGGTTCTATTCTTGAGGCTTAGCAGAAGCTACTTGTGCTCAAAATGTATCTCATAGAGTTCCCTCCTTTGCAAAATCCCCCTTTAAAAGGTTTGATTTCTATCTTTCTTTTTTATTTTAAATACAACATAAAACAACTTCTAAATGTTCAATTTAGTCATGAATTTTTTTTCAATCTTTGACTCAAATATAATCTACCACATTATAAAGATCTTTTTTTATAAAGGTGGCCCCAATTGAAAGCCAATGTATTGTGTGATATAAAACTCATTAAGCCTTTATTACTAGATTAAAATATTTTCATTCTTGATAGATATATCTTCATATATCACTAGTAGAATTGACTTCCCTATCACAAAGTAGCAACTTTCATCCAAGAAATTCTTTGCGCAGGATTTTAAAAAATAAACAAAAGACATTTTTAAAACTTTTATAGTGTTTGAGCTAAACATTAATTTTCTTTTTAATATTCTATCATAAAAATTATAAAACAATTTAACTTAGAATAAAAATGTGTCTTTTAGAGAATGCAAAACAAATTCTGAGATACTTTTATACCTTTAAAAATCTAAATAAAATTTTATAGTTGCACCAAAACTGTTTCCTTTGGTAATGCTTGTTTTTCATGCAATACACAAAATACATTAGGAAGTAACATATTTTAATAATTATAAATTATTTTAAGTACAACATAGATGGAAAATGTAGAAGCTACAATATGGGAAATTGTTTTTCATTACAATAAGAACTTGAAATTCTATTTAATCTGAGACTTTTACTTAGATTTGTTTCATATTAAGAGTCTGGCCAGGTCTGGTGGCATATGCCTGTAATCCTACTGGCTCAGGAGGCTGAGACAGGAAGAACATAAGTTCAAAGCCAGCCTCAGGAACAGTGACACACTAAGCACCTCAGTGATACCCTGTCTCTAAATAAAATACAAAATAGGGCTGGGGGTGTGGCTCAGTGGTTGAGTGGCCTTGAGTTCAATTCTTGGTACAAAGAAGAAAAAAAAAAAAAGAGTAGATCCTTTTTCTCCTAGGCAATAATTTCTTCAAAAAATATTTTCTTTGCTAAAGAGAATACAAATGAACTGAAAGTAAAATGCTAACCATTCCATGATTATGTTTTTAGAGAAGTCATAAGTGCTTTGTCATCTTCAAACAGAGATGTGAATTAAACTACATTCTAGTAAGACATACTCTATATTTTTATGCTTAGTGATTTCCCCCCTTCTTTGGATTTAGTATTTTTTAAAAATTCTAGGAAACAATTTCTGCATAACTATTCATGGAATAAAATGTTATTTCTTCCAACTCCCCCCTTCTCCCACAGATATTTAGGAAAGACTATGTATGTAACAGAATACACCTGAATTTGGACATTCTTTGTGGTAGCCAGTATTGCACAGAACTCAAGTATGTGTAGCTGGTCCAGTATGCTTTTTCAAATTTATAAGAGAATGTAGAGCTTCTTAGAAACCTGCAGTATCTGACTGCTGTGCAATATTTTGAGTGATTTTCTGCTTAAATTGGGCATAAGCCTAGTAAGTTGAGAATCAGAGAAAGCAAGGTGAGAGTCTTTGATTCTTCGTGGCTCCACACAAAACCCTGTGGAGTTCAGATGAAGCACAGGAGGAATGATCCTACATGGCACACTTGGAATGGCAGATTTAATTCACTAGCACTGGAGAAAGGAATGATATATATATATATTTTTTTCCATCTAGTGATTGAGTGTTTCTTCTTATTGACCCATGAGGGAACATGAATTGTGCACACAGCAGGCACTAAATGTGTGGGGGCGATCAGCATTTCAAGGACTTGCTTCTGCAACTTAGATTAGCCTTTCATTATTGAGAGTCTTTCAAAGACAACAGGGAAATTCTTACATACTGCACATTGAAGTATAATCTGTTTGAACTGATGAATTCTTTTTCAAAGAATAATGCATGGCAATTTATTTGAAAGTTAAGTCTATTCTCATGACTCTGTTGATCTTTGAAATGGCACCAAGTGAGAGGACATAAATGCATCAATACCCTGGTTTCCAAATAAGTTTACTTTTTACATAATAGAATTATCTTTTTCCCAATGCTGATGAAACTAACTTTATGTAAACAATAAATGAGCTGTGAAGACTGCTGATCAAGTGTCTCCTGCTCACCTGAGGCAGTGTGCAGGATTATGTTTTAGACACAACACCTAATTCATTCCAAACATTAAAACAGGCATGTTTGCCTATAAACTTGGCCTTGAACATAGATTTCATGAGTTAGCCAATGTGATATAAAATGTTTACTAACTGCTTAGATGATGTGTATGTGTGTGTGTGTGTGTGTGTGTGTGTGTGTGTGTGTGTGTTTGTTTAATATGAGAAGATCACAATATGTCTTACCACAGAGAGGCACCAGGCAAGGTTCTTAGCTAGCTCCTCAGAAAGTAGAATTCAGTCATCAGCATGGGTGGGCACCTGCCACTCATGCTCAGCTGTGGCTCCTGTCAGCCTATATTTTCCCAGAGACTTCATATTTATTTTCTTGTCATGATTGTTTTGATATTCAGCTGACAAACTACACCTAGTGACTGACATGAGCAAATGCTAGGGGGTGTCAGGAACAAAATAAGATGACAATTGAATGCATTACCATTTTAAATGGTCTGTTTTCCTCAGCTGAGTGTTGTGACTTGGTTCTTTTCCCACCTGCCAAGTTTGATTAAATAGATCCCACTTTAGGTGTGCAACTTTCCAAGTCATACTGGTCCTCCCTACTTAGCAAAATGCTGTTTCTGTGATTACAAAAACAAAGTGCCTCACCCACTTTTCACTCCTGCTCCAGAGTGAAAGAGGAAATATGCAGTATGTGAGGCAAAGCCACCTCTAATTTGAGGGTATGCACACAAATATTTTATTTTCTGAATAATAGAATATCAGAATAAAATGGGATTATTTAAGAATAAAATTTGTAGGTACGTGAAGTATGATTCATCAGGCAATGTGTCACTAAAAACTAAATTTCAATAATGGATCTGAACTTGACTAATTCTTCATTCTTAAGCATGGAAAATTACACTTAATTTTACCAAATCCTTGAAACCTAAAATGTTTACTTCCTTTTGCCTTAAATTGCTAGCTCCTAATTCTTCTTTCATCTTGCTTTTGGTGTTTTCCTTTAATAGTCTCTAATTTTTTAAATAGTTTTTTCCGAAATAAGTTGAAGAGCAATGGTATTAGTTCTTCTTTGAAGGTCTTGTAGAACTCAGCTGTAAAGCCATCAGGCCCTGGGCTTTTTCTAGCTGGTAGTTTTTTGATGGAGTCTTCTATTTCCTCACTTGAAATTGTTCCATTTAAATTGTGTATATCCTCCAGATCCAGTTTGGGCAATTTGTATGACTCTAGGAATCTGTCAATGTCTTCAATATTTTCTATTTTATTAGAGTACAAGTTTTCAAAGTAATTTCTAATTATCCTCTGTATATCTGAGGTGTTTGTTGTGATATTTCCTTTTTCATCACGGATGTTAGTGATTTGAGTTTTTTCTCTCCTTCTTTTCATTAACATCACTAAAGGTCTCTCAATTTTATTTAGTTTTTCAAAGAACCAACTTTTAGTTTTGTCAATTCTTTAAATTGTTTCTTTAGTCTCAATTTCATTAATTTCAGCTCTGATTTTAATTATTTCCTGTCTTCTACTGCTCTTGGTGTTGGTTTGTTCTTCTTTTTCTAGTGCTTTGAGGTGTGATGTTAAGTCATTTATTTGTTGTTTTTTTTTTTTTTTTTTTTTCCTTTTGAGGAATGAACTCAGTGCAATGAATTTTCCTCTTCATACGGCCTTCATAGTGTCCCAGAGATTTCTATACGATGTATCTGTGTTCTCATTTACCTCTCAGAATTTTTTAATCTCCACCTTGATGTCTTCTTCAACCCTTTGTTCATTCAGTAGCATGTTGTTTAGCTTCCAGTTGTTGGAGTAGTTTTTTTAAAATTTCTTGTTTTATCGTTAATTTCCAATTTCATCCCATTATGTTTTGATAGAATGCAGGGTAGTATCTCTGCTTTTTTATATTTGCTGAGGGTTGCCTTGTGGCATAATATATGGTCTATTTTGGAGAAGGAGCCATGTGCTGCTGAGAAGAAAGTATATTCATTTTCTGAGGGATGAAATATTCTATATATGTCCGTTAGGTCTAAGTTATTAATTGTTTTAATAAGGCCTAAAGTTTCTTTATTTAGCTTTTGCTTGGATGATCTATCCAGTGGTGATAGAGGCTTGTTTGCCTCTTCCACAAATGGTGCTGGGAAAACTGGAAATCCACATGCAACAAAATGAAATTAAACTCTTATCTCTCACCATGCACAAAATTCAATTCAAAGTGGATCAAGTACCTAGGAATTAGACCAGACACAATATGCCTAATAGAAGAAAAAGTAAGCTCCAATTTCCAACATGTCGAATTAGGCCCCATGTTCTTTAATAAGAATCCTGTAGCACAAGAATTAGTATCAAGAATTAATGAATGGGATAGATTCAAACTAAAAAAAACTTCTTCTCAGAAAAAGAAACAATCAGTGAGGTGAATAGAGAGCCAACTAACTGGGAACAAATATTTAATACATGCACATCAGACAGAGCACTAATTTCTAGAATATATAAAGAACTCAAAAAACTCAACACCAAAAAAACCAAATATCCCAATAAATAAATGGGCCAAAGAACTGAACAGACACTTCTCAGAAAAAGATATACAATCAATCAACAAATACATGAAAAAATGCTCAACATCACTGGCAATTAGAGAGATGCAAATCATTTCACACCAGTCAAAATGGCAGCTATCAAGAACACAAACAACAATAAATGTTGGAGAGTATGTGGGGAAAAAGGCACACTCATACATTGCTGGTGGGACTGCAAAATGGTGCAACTGTTATGGAAAACAGTATGGAGATTCCTTGGAAAACTGGGAATGGAACCATCCTATGATCCAGCCATCCCACTCCTGGGTCTATTCCCAAAGGACCTAAAAACAGCATATTACAGTGACACAGCCACTTCAATGTTTATAGCAGCACAATTCACAATAGGTAGGTTGTGGAACCAAACTAGATGTCCCTAGTAGATGAGTGGATAAAGAAAATGTGGTATATATACAAAATGGAATTTTACTCAGCAATAAGAGAATACAATAATGGCATTTGCAGGTAAATGGATGAAGTTGGAGAATATAATGCTAAGTGAAATTAGTCAATCTCAAAAATCCAAATACCGAATGTTTTCTCTGATATAAGGAGGCAGATTCACAGTGGTGTTGGGTATTGGGGTACATAGGAGGATTAAAGGAACACTAGAATGGTCAAAGGGGAGGGAGGAGAAGGGAGGGAACAAGGGGGGTATGGGGAGAAAAAAAGGAAAAGGTGGTATAATAAGATGGATATCATTATCCTAAATGCATGATTGAAGACTTGAATAGTACAAATATACTTCATATACAAACAGTGTTATGAGAAAAGAAGCTCTATATGAGTATTATGAATTGTAATGCATTCTACTATTACAAATACAACAACTTTGAATAAAAAAATAGTTTTTCCATCCTCCTAAACTTTTATAAAACTTTTAGAAAAAAACTACAAAGAAAAATGGATGTGAATTAGGGAATAAAATCCTAGAGGTAAGACAAATACAGGTGTGGTGCGTGTGTATGCAAGGGACTTAGGACAGCTCTTCTTATTTCTGAGATCCTGTTTTAGCTGACATTTTGGCTTTGGGGCTATGTTTTGAAAGTCAAAGTTTGCTTAGAGGCACAGTTCTTAGTAAATGGGATATTATCACAAAATAGTTTATTTTTGTTCCTCAAATAATTTCCTAAAATAAGGGACAGGCCCCAATAAAGATACACCAGGGTTCTCATCAGGGTTTAGATATCAGACTTGCAAATCAAACCACTGCTGGCAGCAATAGCAATGATAGTCCCTCTCTTGGCATTTAAAATTCATGAAATGACAGAAAAATTAAATAGCACCATAAATCAAATAATATGTAAACATAGTTTAAATCCACATTCTATCCAACTCTATCAGTCTTTTGAAGTTTAAGTGATTTACAATAGCTGATTTTTTAAAAAAAGTTATTCCATAGGGGTAGTTTAATACACAACTTGAAAGAAAAGTAAAAGAAACTCAATCTATAGGATTTGTGGGAGACTTCTTTATAGATGTGTGCAGAACCAAGTTATTTAGACTTGCTCTTGTTCTCAAATATTGATACAGGAGAATCTCATGGGCACTTGTTAAAGATGCAGATTGTTATATAAGTCTTGAACACTGTAATCTAATTTTAATGACTACCACAGGCAATTCTAATGTAAGCTATTCTTTGACCACACTTTGCAATACGTGGTTAAGAACCTCTCTATATATTATAGATGCATAATCTACCTGTTAATGGAACCAGCATCACTGGTAGTCTACTCGTGTTTATATGGTTGTGAAAATTATCTTAATGTTGATGATCTCAAAATTTATATCTATTCTTTTTTTATGTTAAACATTTATTGAGATCATATTTTATTACCATACACAGTTAAAAGGAAAACTAACGCAGAAATCACTGCATATGATTTATATTATTTTTTGTTGTTGCTGGTAGGCAGAAAAGGAAGAAGACTGTAAATTTTAATAAGATGTATGGGGCAGATGAAAATAGGTATTTTTAAAGTATTTATAGAATACTTCTTTGATAAGTGGACCAGATCACTTGTTAAACAGTGAGGTAGGGCTGTCCAGTATACTAAGGAAAAAGTCTGTCCCTACTAAGGTGTGTTCAAAAATAAGGAACAGATTCTTTTCTTCCCTGATTTCTTGAGTATATCACAATAATCTGAAGGGAAAATGTGCTGTTGATTCTAAAGCAGAAGACTGAGAAGGATCTTTTTTTTTTTTTTTTTTTCAATTTTATTTTTTATTCTAAGTTGTTAGAAATGATTCTTAACACACTCCTGAAAATCAGATTTCTATATAAGCATGCGCCCAATACCTTAATTCAGATAGTGTGAAGGAGATAATATAATGAGTTGACAGCCTTTTCTTTTCCACCTGTTCACACATTTAGGGGAAATATCAAAACTTCCCTTCATTTAGCACGGTCCATTTAATTGTGTTCCAGATAATAGAAGGCAAAAAGATGTAACGTGGACTAATATTTCTCAAACTTAAATTTGCATGTAAATTACATGGGAATTTTGCTAAAATGCTAACTCTGATACATTTTTCCTAGGATGGAGTCTGTGATTCTGCTTTCCAAGCTAAATTTTGGTGGTCTAGGAGCCACGTTTTGAGAAACAATCAATCATGTAGCTCACGATTCTTTCTGTTCTTAAGTTTACATATCATCTTACCTCATCTCTCATAGGATTCAGAAAACCTTCTTACAAATGCCCATGCCCTGGTGATTAAGCTACTTAGCAAATAGGAGCCTTTTCTTTTCATTGGCAATGCAGCCAATCAATATTGGACTATGATGCAAAGGAGAAAAAAATCCTATTTTGTTGAGTAAATAAATTTTAGAGGAATTTGTTGTATGCAGAAGTTAGACTACTTATGTCAACAGAAATTAATATCAGAGCACTATATTATTTTAATAAAACCTACAATATTTACAACTGGTTTAATGAGTGGCAAATGATGAAGAAACTGATAATGAAGACCAAAAAGATGGTAAGCAGTGCTATAATATATATATAATATGTTTGGTAAAGGCATCTCCTATAATAAATAAGGAGGAAATTATTTGTTGATTGAACCAATTGGTTATGAAGAGTTACAAATAATGAGAAAAATATTTAAATGGAAAATTTTAAATGTATGCATGCTACTTAAAGAATATTAATTACTTAAACCCTGTGTTATGTTTTGAATATAAGATGTCCCTAAAAACACTCTTGCTAGGCAGTGCAGCAATGTTCAGAGACAAAAGGATTAGACTATGAGAGTGATAACCTACTCAGTAGATTAGTGCATTTGTTGATTGATAATTTGAGTGGATGACTGGGTGGGTGGTAACTGTTGGCAGATTAGGCCTGGCTTGAAGAAGTAGGTAACAAGGTCATGAGTTTGGAGTTCATATTTTGGCCCTGGAGTCTTAGATGCTCTCTCTGCCCCCAGTTTTCCCTAGCTGAGCTACTCTCCTATCATGCCCTTCCACCTTGATGATCTACTTCACCTCAGACCCACAGCAATGGAAACAGCAAACCATCAACTGAGACCTCTAAAACCACTGAAACCCTGAGCACAAAATAAACATTTTCTCCTCTAAGTTGTTCTTGTCAGGTATTTTTGTTACTGTGATAAAAAGAAGACTAACACAACCTTTCTTAAACATTTAAAACAAGGTTATATTTATAAAATAATTGCAAATACAGGATGATTACATATTCTGAAAATCTGAAACTTTTAAGTACAGGCATAGTGTCATAAGTGAAAAATTCCACATCTGACTTCACATGACCTGTCACAATCAAAATACCAGCATAGCCAGGTGTAGTGCACACCTGTAATCCCAGCAGCTTGAGAGGCTGAGGCCAGAGAATCATGAGTTCAAAGCCAAACCTCAGCAAAAGCAAGGTGCTAAGCAACTTAGTGGGACCCTGTATCTAAATAAAATACAAAATAGGGTTGGAGATGTGGCCCAGTGGTTGAGTTCCCCTGAGTTCAATCCCCAGTATAGGCCCCCCTCAAAAAAAAAAAAAAAAAAAAAAAAAAAAAGAAGAAAGAAAGAAACCAATAGCACATTAAAATGTTGTATGAAATTACCTTCAAGCTAAGTGTCTAAGGTGTATATGAAACATACATAAATTTTGTGTTTAGACTTGGGTATTTTCTGTAACATACCTTATGGTATTTATGTCAACACTCAAAAATCCAAAAAAATTCAAAATCTGAAATACCTTTGGCCCCAAGAATTTGCATACCCAAGCTTTATAATTTTTTTTTTTTTTTTTTTTTTTTTTTGCAAAGTAAAACTTTTTTATTTGAAGAGTTTGCATGCCTACTTGCTATCTCTTCAACCCCCAATCACTACAGGGTGAATTTTCTACAAATAAGACCATTCTTCCACATAATCACAATGTAACCATCAAAATTAGAAGTCAAAATTAACTCTTCTCTATTAGTCTACCTTTTGTTTCTATAATGAAATATGTAAGGCTGGGTAATTATTTGGTATTCTTCTGTATTCATTTAGTTTTTGTTATTATAATGTAATATCAGAGCTCACAATGCTAATCTGAGCACTTTACGTAGACTCCATAATCCCTGCCTACTGATGTTCATCCTCATTTGTGATTGCCCTCATCTTGGATGCTGGTAGAAACTATAATTTGTTTCAGATTGATTACAGTAAAAAAAAAAAAAATTAGATCAGCCTGGTTACAGTTAAACCTGAATAAAATAACTATGTCTTCTGCTGAGCTCTCCTGTTGAGATGTTTTCCTTATCCCATTCAGAATCTCATACCCAGAACCTGTCAGCTGACTCTCCACACTCATTCCTACCCCTAAATTCTTTCCTACCCCTGCCTGTGCTCCAACAACCCAGTCCAAACCCTTTTCCCCTCACATGTACCCATGTAGGGGTTCTGACACGTTATGGAACTTTTGTGTGAACAGCTTTCTCCTCTGCTTGCTCCCACACTCCATGCAGGATGCCTCACTGCAGAGGGACCATCTGATGCCCTGTGCTGGATTGTCTTCCAGAGAAGATACCTTCCTCGCTGTGCTGAGGCTCTGACAAACTGATCTAGGCATCTAGAATTCCTCCCATCTACAGTAAAAGCTGATTTTGTTCGGAATAACAGTATGTTTACAGCCAAATTTTCTGAGAGAAAAAGGGAAAATGAATAGAAGTCTATGTTGCTCAATGACTTTATCCTTTCACTATCACCAATCTAGGTTATAGTAGGAACAAGAAATTAATTGAGCAAATACTTTAGAGTGGCATATTAGTACAATAAGCTTACCTAATGCTGCTATTTCAAATTCATCTAAAACTTAACATGGTCTAAATAAAATTACTCATTTCTGTATGACTAACTTAGTGTTTCTGAATGTCCTCTACTCATTAAATGATAACATCAATTATCCAGCTAAGCCTTAAATCTGAAGTAATTTATTATTCTCTCCTATTGTTCATAAGCTACATGGAGTTTGTGAAATATTCTCCCAAATATTCCAAGTCTGATTATTTTTCCCCAGTTCCACTGGGATTTCTTTCTGCCATTACTTCTTGTATGTTTACCATAGTAGTCTCCAAATGCTTGGCTGTAATTTGAATGTGTTGGCCAAACATCACCTGTTGGTAACTTAATCCTCTGGTAGACAGTGTTGAGAGGTGGGACCTTTAAGAGGTGATTAGGTCATGAGGGTGCTTCCTTCATGAATAGATTGAAGCCACTCTCGTGGAAGTGGGTTCATTATTTCAGGAACTGCTTCCTCATAAAAGATGAGTCTCTCTCTCTCTCTCTCTCTCTCTCTCTCTCTCTCTCTCTCTCTCTCTCTCTCTCTCTCTCTGCCCTTATGACTTCCACCAAGGGCTAATGGAGCAAAAAGGGCCCTGACCACCTACAGGCCCCTTGACCTTGGCCTTCTCAGCCTTCAAAGCTGTGAGAAATAAATTTCTATTCTTTGCAGATTTCTGTCTCTGGCATTCCATTAAAGCAACACAAAAATAGACCAAGATATTCTTTCCCTGTTTCTTTCCTTGTACCCTAGGTCTCTTCTCAACAACAGCCAAAAGAATTATCTCTAAATATATACATGATCATGTCATTGCCTCAGCCAAAACATTCCAAAATCAGCCTGACACAGGTAGAATAAAATTCTAAATCCTAGAAGCACCTGCACATTCTGGTCCTTTGCTATCTGCAGCTCATTCCCTGCCACTCTTGTCTGACTCATAAATACTCTAACTATGAGGTTTCCTTGGTTTCCTGAAACATAGCTACCATTATGCATTTTGCATGAAACAACCTCTCAGTTATCCACAAGGATTCTCTCCTTATAGCATTCAGGTCTCTGTTCAAGTGTCCCCTCATCAGAATCATTTCTTCTTAAACCTATGTTTTAATAGGTATAAGAGAGAAATATTTTCTCTTGTCCTTTTTGTTGCCCTATGCAGGCTGCCTCTGTTGTCTTTCACTGATGATATAAAATCTACTATTATAGTGTTTTTCTATTAAATGCTAGAGTATGTGATAATTTCTCTATTCAGTAACCCCAGTGATCATAAATGTAGGCATCCAATTAATTGGTACTGAGAGAAGGAACAAGGTGGCAAGTTAAATTAAGTCAAAAAGCCTTACTCTTGAATTAAATCCACAAGTTTCATTGAGGGCATTTCAACACACAAAGTAAAGTAATGGATAATTTGAGCAATCTGGAGATTTATTAGAGAGCTCCACTAACAACAAGGAATTCAAAATCTAATTAGGTAATATGACAACTATTTAAATTTCAATAACAATTAAAAATGCATATGGGTCGAGAAGAAAAAGAAATTATGTCACAAAGCAGTGGGTGATTAATTGTTTAATTGTTTCATTGACTATGTGGAATACAATTGCTATAATAGTTTAGAGGGGGAAAAGTGCTTTAGTTTAAAACACTAAAGGCAGATTTTTATAGAGAAATTATAACTGAAAGAAAACCTGGGAAATAGATATTTATACAAACCAAACCCCAGGCATTTTTTTCCTCCAGTTACATTACTGAAGAAGCTATATTAAAATGAACAAAACTCTAAGTTAAAATTGGTCACAAGCTCAGATGAAAATCAAATTAATGTTTTCATTTATTCTTTTTCCCTTCCAGTCTTTATCTTTTTATATATGCAATGTTTGCATATTTATAGTGTCATAGATAGAAACTCATATGCATTTTCTGTTAACATCTACAATGAATATTTTATTTATTTTTTAAAAAATATTATTCTTCTCTCTGTAACACTTTCCACAATAAAATAAGGGAGACTGACATGTATTATTTCATTTCATTTTGCATATTCATATTATATATAGATACAAAGGGATATTCTTCTTATTTTTTTCTGTTTTCTTTTTCCTCAAATGAGATGACACAGCAAATATTTTTAATTTTTCTTTTGTCATTCAAATACTTTGTAAAATTATCTTTAGGTTCATGGATATAGATCTATATTGTCTTAATGGTGGATATTTTGTTCTGTCAAATCTCAATTTAGTCAATTGCCCCAATTATGGAAATTCAGATGATTCCATTTCTATTTTGGTTTTTTTGCTACACCCTTCCATGTCTGGCATTAAAAATGGCATTATTTAATGTAGTTATTGAGTCAAAATATACATGATTTATCTAAATATTGAGGGATGTTTTTATTTTGTGTTGCTTTTAGACTTAGGTGTAAACCTGAAAAATCTTAGTGGTAAGTGCAGTCAGATGCTTTAGAGACCATGGAGGAAATTCAAGACATCTTTATCATCGCATGTCAAAAGATAACAAAACTCCCTGCCTGTGATATTTGACCTACTACTCTGATATATTTACTATAAGGAGAAAGTTAAAAATTTGAGAATTGGAAGAAGTCCTGGCAGAGGTGGGAAGTATTATCATTTTTCTCCTCCATTCTATCTTTATTGGAAATATTATTCTCAATAAGTCAAACAAGAACAACATTAAAATTAAAATTAATGGTGCCCCCAAAATGAGAGATTGGCATCTTTCCTTGTAGCCAGATTCTTGCTGTTTGGCAGAACTGCATGTGCTCACGGTAGCATATCCAGTGACATGAAAAGTGGTGTGGATTCTTGGAGGGATGGAATGTATGAGGGTTTGGGGAATAAATGGCCATTGAGTGCCTGCATCTCACCTTGAGAATTTGGAGGCAGGAATAGTCAGCTGGAGGGTAATAAAAGTAATAATGTTACAGCCTACAACAGTGCCTTTTGGTGTGTCACTAATCTGTGTCTTTCCCAGAAGACAAGTAAACCCTAAAAGGCCAAGTGGATATGAGCCATATACCTCTTTATAAAGTTAACTTGTAATTCCTCGTCCTACTGTGAAAGTTGAGAGTCATCTTACAGTATTTTTCTTTCATCATTTTCAAGTTCCCTATCTGTGAGTTTCTTATTTCTGTCATTTGACATTATAATGCTGAGTTGTCTTCTACTTTACATGAGTGCTTAGGAACTCTTTGTAAAGAATAACTTTATATACTATACATTGGAAAAATCCTAATCTAGTTTTTGTCTTCTGTCTTCATTTGTGGACATTTCATAGGCAGGACAGTTACATTTTGAGGAATTCTAAAATTTCTACCATTCTATTTTTATATTGATGTTATACCTAGTTGTTAATTTTGTTGAATATGATTCCTGGTTTTGTTAGCTCCAAAATTCAAATTATTTACTTTCACTTTTATTTCTCTATCATCAATATATTTCTTTGTAGCTTAATTTATTATTTGGATTTTCTGTTTGTTTAGTATATGGTTCTCTTTTTTATTAGTCCATCATAATTATACATAATATTGGGGTTCATTTTGACATGGTAATACATGAATGGTATATAATTTGCTCCACTTCAGTCACCAGTACTTCCTCCTTCCATCGCACTCTCACTCCCCTGGTTTTTCTTCCTGTACTCTACAGGTCTTCTTTCCACTTATGTATAGATTTTTAAATTAGTACTTCATAAATGTACATAAAGGTAAAAATGACTGTGATATATTTACACATGTCCATATCATAATATGGTTAATTTCATTTCTCTATACCTCCCTTTTCCCATTCCTCCTCCCTCCCTTTTAATATCCTTCCTCTATTCCACAGACTTCCTTTTTATTTTATTTTTTACCTACAAAAGTAAATTCTTTTTTTATTAATTAATTTATTTATTTTAATTAGGTATCTATGACAGCAGAATGCATTTTGATTCATTGTACACAATTGCAGCACAACTTTTCATTTATCTGGTGGTATACAATGTAGTGCTGCACCATATGTGCAGTCATACATGTATCTAGGTAACAATTTCCATCTATTCCCCCATATTTCCTGCCCCCATACCCCCACCACACACCTCCCTCCTCTTTTCCCAATCACAGTTTCTCTGTATTTCCCATGTGCACCCACACCCCCATTAGGGATCAGCATCCACTTATCAGAAAGAACATTTCAGCTTTGGTTTTTTGGGGGATTGGCTTACTTTACTCAGAATGATATTCTCCAACACCATCTATCTACCTGCAAATGCCATAATTTTATTCTCTTTTAATGCTAAGTAATATTCCATTGTGTATATGTACCACAGTTTCTTTGTCCATTCATCTACTGAAGGGCATCTGGGTTGCTTCCACAGTTTAGCTATTGTGAATTGAGCTGCTATAAACAGTGGCTGCATTACTATGGTATGCTGATTTTAAGGTTTTGGGGTAGAACCTGAGAGGTGAGATAGCTGGGTCAAATGGTGGTTCCACTCCATGTTTTCAAAGGAATATCCATACTGCTTTCCATATTGGCTGCACCTATTTGCACTCCCACCAGCACTGTATGAGTGTGCCTCCCCCCTACACACACACATCCTTACCAACATTTATTGTTGTCTGTATTCTTGATAGCTGCTATTCTGACTGGCATAAGATGAAATCTTAGTTTTGTTTTACATTTTTCTGATTACTAGAGATGTTAACATTTTTATCATATATTGTTGATTGAATGTATATCTTCTGAGAAGGGTCTGTTCAGCTCCTCAGCCCACTTATTGATTGGGTTGTTTGGGGGGTTTTTTTTGGTGTTAAGTTTTTTGAGTTCTTTATATATCCTGGAGATTAGTGCTCTATCTGATGTGCGTGTGGCAAAAATTGGCTTCCAAAATGTAGGCTCTCTCTTCACCTCATTGTTTGTTTATTTTGTTGTTGAGAAGAAGCTTTTTAGTTTGAATCCATCCTGTTTATTAATTCTTGATTTTATTTCTTACACTTTACGAGTCTTTTTAAGGAAGTCAGGGCTTAATCAGATGTGATGAAGATTTGGGCCTACTTTTTCATCTGTTAGGCACAGGGTCTCTGGACTAATTTCTAGGTTCTTGATCCACACAGAGTTGAGTTTTGTGCATGGTGAGAGATAGGGGTTTAATTTCATTTTGTTGCAAATGAATTTCCAGTTCTCTCAGCACCATCTGTTGAAGAGGCTATCTTTTCTTCAGGGTACATTTTTGGCACCTTTGTCTAGTATGAGATAACTGTATTTATGTGGGTTTGTCTCTGTATTTTCTAGTCTGTACCATTAGTTTACATGTCTATTTGGATGCCAATATCATGCTGTTTTTGTTACTAAAGCTTTGTAGTATAGTTTAATATCTGGTATTGTGATGCCTCCTGCTTCACTCTACTTGCTAAGGATTGCTTTGGCTACTCTGGGTCTCTTATTTTCCCAAATTAATTTCTTGATTGCTTTTTCTATTTCTACAAGGAATGATGATGGGATTTTAATTGGAACCACATTGAATCTGCATAGCACTTTTGGTAGTATGGCCATTTTGACAATATTAATATTGCCTGTGAAAGAGCATGGGAGATTTTTCCATCTTCTAAGATTTTCTTCAATTTCTTCCTTTAGTGATCTGTAGTTTTCATTGTAGAGGTCTTTCACCTCTTTTGTTGATTCCTAAGTTGTTGCTGTTTTTTTTTTTTTTTTTTTTTTTTTTTTTTTTTGTGTGTGTGTGTGTGTGTGTGTGTGTGTGAGGCTATTATGAATGGGGTAGTTTTCCTAATTTCTCTTTCAGAAGATTCATCACTGATGTATAGAAATGCATTTGTTTTAGGAGTATTGATTTTATATCCTGTTACTTTGCTGAATTCATTTATTAATTTCAGAAATTTTCTGGTGGAGTTTTTTGGATCCGCTTAGTATAGAATCATGTCATCAGCAAATAATGATAGTTTGAGTTCTTCTTTTCCTATTTGTATCTCTTTAAATTATTCCATCTGTGTAATTGCTTTAGCTAGCGTTTCAAGGACTATGTTGAATAAAAGTAGTGAAAGAGGGCACCACTGTCTTGTTCCAGAGTTCAGAGGGAATGTTTCTACTTTTTCTCCATTTAGAATGTTGGCCTTGTGTTTAGCATACATAGCTTTTACAATGTTGAGGTATGTTTCTATTATCCTTAGTTTCCCTGGTGTTTTCAACATAAAAGGGTGCTTTATTTTTTCAAATGCTTTCTCTACATGATGTAATTATATGAGTCTTATCTTTAAGTCTGTTGATGTGATGAGTTATATTTTTTGATTTCTGTATGTTGAACCAAACTTTCATCCCTGGAATGAACCCCATTTGATCATGGTGCACTAATTTTTAATGTTTTTGCATGCAATTTTCCAGAATTTTATTGAGAATTTTTGCATCAATGTTCATCAGGGATATTGGGCTAAAATTTCTTTTCTTTGATATGTCTCTGCCTTGTTTTGGTATCAGAATGTTACTAGCTTCATAGAAAGAGTTTGGAAGGGTTCCTTCCTTTTCTATTTCATGGAATAATTTGAGGAGAATTGGTATTAATTTTTCTTTGTAGGTCTTGTAGAACTCAGCTGTGAATTCATCTGGTCCCAGACTTTTCTTGATTGGTAGGCTTTTGATGATGTCTTCTATTTCCTTGTTTGAAATTGATCTGTTTAAATTGTACGTGTTCTCTTGACTCAGTTTAGCTAATCATATGCCTCTAGATTTTGTCAGTGTCTTTGAGGTTTTCTATCTTACTGGAGTAAAAATTTTCAAAATAGATTCTAATTGTCTTCTGCATTTCAATAGTGTCTGTCATGATATTTACTTTTTCATCACAAGTTTTAATAATTTGACTTTTATCCTTCCTTCTTTTTGTTAGGGTGGCTAAGGGCTTGTCAATTTCAGTTGTTTTTTTTTTCTCAAAGAACAAATTTTTGTTTTGTCAATTTTTTGAATTGTTTCTTTTGATTGAATTTCATTGATTTCCACCCTGATTTCAATTATTTCCTGTCTTCCACTATTTTTGGTATTGGTTTGTTCTTTTTTCTAGGACTTTGAGATGTAATGTCAGGTCATTTATTTTTATCACTTTTTTCTTTTTTTAATGAATAAGCTTAATGCAATAAACTTTCCTCTTAACACTGCCTTAATAGTGTCCCAGAGATTTTAATAAGTTGTACTGGAGTTCTCACTTACCTCTAAGAATTTTTTAAAATCTCCTCCCTGATGTCTTCTGTTATTCATGCATCATTCAATACCATATTGTTTAGTCTCCAGGTGTTAGAGTAGCTTCTATTTTTTATTTTATTATTGATTTCTAATTTAATTCCATAATGGTCAGATAGAATGCAGGGTAGTATCTCTCTCTCTCTCTCTCTCTTTTTTTTTTTTTTTTTTTTTTTTTTTTGTATTTGCTAAGACTTGCTTTGTGGCATGTCATATGGTCTATTTTGGAGAAGGATCCTTGTGCTGCTGAGAAGAAAGTGTATTCACTTATTGATGGATATAATATTCTATGTATGTCTGTTAAGTCCAAATTATTGATTGTACTAATGAGTTCTATAGTTCTTTGTTTAGTTTTTGTTTGGAAGATCTATCCAGTGGTGAAAGAGGTTGATTAAAGTCACCCAGTATTAATGTGTTGTTGTCTATTTGGTTCTTGTATTTGAGAAGGATTTGTTTGACATACATAAATGCCCCATTGTTTGGAGCATAGATATTTATGGTTGTTATGTCTTGTTGATGTATGAATCCCTTAAACATTATAAAATATACTTCCTTATCCCTTTTCACTAGCTTTGGTTTGAAGTCTATCTGACATGAGGATGAAAACCCCTGCTTGTTTATGTGGTCCATGTGAATGATACATATTTTCCCACCCTTTCACCTTTTCCTGTGGATGTCTTTTCCTGTGAGATCAGTCTCTTAAAGACAACATATTGTTGGGTCCTTTTTTAAATCCAATCTGTCAGTCTATGTCTTTTAATTGATGAGTTTAGGCCATCAAATTCAGGGTTATTTTTGAAATATGATTTGTATTCCCTGTTATTTTGGTTTACTTTTGTTTTTTAACTTGACTTGGTTTCTGCTTTGATTGGCCTTTCCTTTAGTGTAGTTCCTCCCTTTGATGATTTTCATTGTTGTTTTTCATTTCCTCCTCCTGGAATATTTTGCTGAGGATGCTCTGTAGTGCAGGTTTTCTCACTGTAAATTATTTTAACTTTTGTTTATCATGAAAGGTTTTTATTTTGTCATCAAATATGAAGCTTAATTTTGCTGGATGTAAGATTCTTGGTTGACATTCATTTTCTTACAGAGCTTGGTATATGTTGTTCCAGGAACTTCTGGCTCTGAGGGTCTGGGTTGAAAAAATCTGCTGAGATACAATTGGTCTCTCCCTATATGTGATCTGATCCTCTCTCTTGTTGCCTTTAAGATTCTATCCTTATTCTGTATGCAAGACATTATCATTATAACGTGCCTTGATGTAGATCTGTTGTAATTTTGTACATTTGGTGTCCTTTAAGCCTCTTGTATTTGATTTTATAATTCATTATTCATGTTTGGGAAATTTTCTGATATTATCTCATTGAAGAGATTGTGCACTCCTTTGGTTGGAATCTCTGTGTCTTCCTCTATCCCAACAAATCTTAGATTTGGTCTTTTGATGCTATCCCATAATTCTTGGACATTCTGTTCATGGTTTCTTACCATCTTCACTGTGTGGTCAACATTATTTTCAAGATTGTCTACTTTGTCTTCATTATCTGATGTTCTGTCTTCCAAGTGATCTAGTGTGTTGGTGATGCTTTCTATTGAGTTTTTTTATTTGCTTTATATTTTTCTTCATTTCAAGGATTTCTGATTTTTTTCCAGAATCTAAATTTCTTGAAGTAATCTTTAGTTACCTTTATTTGCTCCCTTATCTGTTTATTGGTGTGATCAATTGTTGTCTGTATTTGCTCTCTTATCTCTTTTTTGGAGTGATCAATTTTTTCCTGTATTTGCTCATTTAGGTTATTCTTTATTTCACAGATCATTTTAATTATGTATATTCTGAACTCCTTCTCTTATATTTCATCAACTGTGCTATTCATGGATTCTATTATTATAGTATCCTGGTTTATTTGGGGTACTTTCTTCCTTTTTTTTTTTTTTTTTTTATTTGTCTATGTGTCTTCCTTTCTTGCAGTGCAGATTTGAGGTATTACAGTTTCTACCCTATAATCTTGTAGTATCTGTCCTGTTTATCTGTACCTCACCTTGGTGTTGGGCTTCCAGACCCTGCTGGTGTCCCAAGATGGATGCTACTGCAACTAAAGATGGTGGTAACAATAGCAGAGGTAACTTGAGATAGCTGTGGGGGTGTCCCAACATGGGTGCAACCTCTTTCAGAGATTGGGCTGAAAGGTTGGGCTTTACACTGGCTTTGGGTTGCCTGTTTTGAGATGCAGCTGTTTCTAGGGCCTATCTGTTATTGCAAGATGGAGGCTACTGTATGAGAAGGGCTATAGTGATGGCCTGGATCTGAGCTCCAGTGTGGGTCTCTGGATCTCCCTTTTATTTTCATGAGATTCCCCACCTGCATTTTTCCTTTAGTTTGGTCTAGCTTCCACATATGAGATAAAACATTTTCTCTTTCATGTCTCTTTGATGCCAATAACATGCTGTCTTGGTTACTATGTAGATACAAAAATCCTTAATAAAATATCAGCAAACCACATTCAAAAACACATTAAGAAGATAGTATAATATAATCAAGTGTGTTTTATCCCAAGGATGTAAGTTTTGTTCAACATATGCAAATCAATAAATGTCATTCACCACAAAAATAGAGTTAAGAACAAGAATCACATAACAATATCAATAGATACAGAAAAATCCTTTGACAAAATCTAGCAAGTATTCAGGTTAAAAACACTGGAGAAACTTGGAATAGAAAAAAAGTTACTTCAACATTGTAAAGGAAATGTAGTCAAGACCCTGGAGGAATAACATCATACTGAACAGAGAGAAAGCATTTCCTCTTAATTAGGAACAAGACAAGGATGCCCATTCTTACCACATAGTTCTTGAAACTTTCAGACAGAACAATTAGACAAAAAAATGGGGCAGGGATTAAAGGGTACAAACAGGAAAAGAACTCAAATTATTTCTGCTTGCTGATGACATGACCTAGAAGATCCACAAACCTCCATCAGAAGACTTCTAGAGATGATAAACAAATATAGTAAATCACAGGATAGAAGATTAGAACACATGAATCAATTGCTTTCCTGTTCTCCAATAATAAATCCACTTAGAAAGAAATCAAGGAACTTACACCATTTACAATAATCTCAAAAAAAAAAAAAAAAACTTGGGAATAAATCTAATCACAAAGATGAAAGACCTCTACAATGGAAACTATAGAATGCTGAAGAAAGAGATTGAAGAAGATCTTAGAAGATGGAAAGACTTTTCATGTTCTTGGATAGGCAGAATTAATATCGTTAAGATGGCCACATTACCAAAAGCATTATGCAGATACAATGCAATTTCCTCTGAAATATTAATGACATTCTTTACAGAAATAGAAAAAAGAAAGAGTTCTAATATTCCTTTGGAAGAATAAAATACCTAGAATTACCAAAGTATTCCTGAACAAGAAGAGTGATGTTGGAGTCATTTCATTACTGGATTTCAAATTGTATTTAGAGTACAGTTCTTTATTGTGTATTTTTATAAATCTCACACAACCTCAGAGGTCTTCCTCTTACTCTGAGATGTGAAGGAGATCTTGCTTGTGAATGAAGTTTTAAATAGCAGCCTAATTTTCTGTGGTAAATAGATAACATTCAGGCTCAATGTGGTACAGTCACAAATAAAAAAGTTCTATACTTTTTCCTCTTTGTAAATCACTTATATCTCTGTACTGGAACTTCAAATATTTACCTTCATCTTTTTATTTAGATTTCAAGTTTGCAGTTTCACTTACTTAGTGCATTTCTTTTACCATTAAACATTTTTCACACTAGGAAATATTTCTAATTTTTTTGTATTGTTGCCTCTCATATTTCTTGACTTCTTCCTTTTTCTCTTTCTCTTTCAATTGAATTTGCAACAGATACATGACTGAATATAGACTGATTTTCTAGACCTTTCTTTCCTTATTTCCATCACTTTGTAGTTCTGTGTCATGTAATATTTTTAAGCAGTTTTTATTTTTCTCTGAATTGATTAATATTTTCAGGATTAGAAGTTGATTGGTTAAGAGTCAGTTTCTCTCTCTCTCTCTCTCTCTCTCTCTCTCTCTCTCTCTCTCTCTCTCTCTCCATGAGAATTTTTTAAAGCTATTTTTTCCTGCAGTCATGTCATATAAAGATGTGTCTCTAATAGGCATAATCTCCGTGGTTCACAAGGTCCTACAAATTCAAAATTAAAATCCTGATTCTTACTATGTGGTCATTACATGCTACTAGATGATTCTTGAATAGAACCTCCAAAAACACCAATTTTCTAATATTGTAAAATTCTTTCATACTTTGTTTAATTAAGCCCTGGGGGAAATTCACACATCAGCCTCATTTATTATATAGCCATATATCCCTTTGTCTTTCTTTCAACCTCAGTGAGACTTCCTTTATTTGCCTTCCACACTCAGAGTACATATCATAAGTTTCTCAGTTGGCCCATGGAAATGTTTCCTAACATTTAAGAAGAAAAGGTTTATATCATTCACCTTTACTTCCTTTCAGAATGGGGTAAGTCCTCAGAGTAGAGAAGAAAACCTCCAAATATCTCATTTCATAAACTCTGTTCAATTTTGACATCTTTTTTCATATCCTTGATCTGACTGAAGAGTCTATAAGCTAAGAAGCTACCAACTCTTGTAGTTGCTTTATAATTTATGCATATAGCAATCTGTCTTTGGAATTTTAGACTTCTCATAGTTTGGTCTTCTAGTTGCTATTTCACTGTTTATGGGCTCTCATCTGGTGATTATGATTATGTGTTCATTTACTTTTGTTTTTATTTTCTGTTTACTGTCTCTTCCAATGGTCCCATTCCACTGAGATTCTTCCCTCTGTTCCATCATCTTGTTCTGCTGTGATTTCACAAGTGCATTATTATTTCCTCTTTTTTCTATTGTTGTTCCACTAACCATATGCTTAAGGGGAAATTTTTAGGATCTCTGAAGCCCTGATCTTATATAGCTGGTGCATTGCATTCTCCCTTCAGGTAGATAGACTTGGAAACCCTCAATCTTTGTGCAGTAGATGACCTAGAGATTTGCAGTCTTTTGGGGGTATAAAGTGATAATATCTTTGTATCCTCAGGGCTAGGAGCAATCTGAACACTCCCACCAGTACACCACTTGTCCTTGTACTTCCTCCGACATCAGTAGAAGAAAACCAGCCGTTTACCACAGGGGTAGGATCCCTTTGGAAAGTAGAGAGTTTATTGATCTCCGGCTTATTCTGAAAATCAAAAAGGAAAGAAAAACCCTTTATCATTTTTCTCCTGTGGAAATATTATCTCTGGCATCTGAAGTGGTTTCAGGCAAACTATCAGGAACAATTATTTGGGTTGCAACATTCTCATAACTTATCTGTAATATTAGAATATAATAAAGGGCTAAAAGATAAAATGATAGGGGCATGCCAAAGGAAAACAGGAGCCAACCAGAAGGAACTCCCAAGGCTCAAGATGGAACAAATTGAACAAACGTTTTTAGATAATATTGGATGATAACCTAAATACCCTGAGTACATATTAATATGAACAAGTGATTGAATTGATAAACAAATGGGGAAAAGGGACATCTCCTATACTGAAGAATTCTAAATAATTTTCATAGATACTCTCTACTCAGAGAGTTGGTACTTAATTCTTCACTCCTTGAAAAAGGACTGCATTTAGTGACTTACTTCCAAATTACAGAACACTATGAAAGTGCAGAAACAAATAATTCTAAAATGTCAAATCATGAAGCACAGTGCCTCGGCCAGGAACTCAAGGTTGACATCTGTGTGATAAGTCCTGTTAGCATGTGAGAATAGTCTCCATTCTCTATTCTCTTCCCCCCAAGCCCTGTAACCAGTATAACCATGAGAAATCTTGAAAACTATGAGAAAAACATTAGATAAGCAAAATTTATGTGGCATTTAAAGAAATAATCAACAAGAACTCAAAACTTTTAAGGCCATCAAAATAAGAAAAGTATGAGAAACTGTCAAAGACTGAATAGGGAATATGAAACAACTAAATATAATGTGGTATCCTGGTTATTTAAAAAAAGTAGTAAAATCCAAATTAAGTATAGATTTTAGTTAACAGTACTGTAGCATTTCTGGTTCTCTAGATGTGATAAGTGTGCCTCTGTAATATTAGATGTGATCTACAAGGGAATTGGTTCACAGATAAACTGGACTCTGAATTATTTTTGTGACTTTCTTATAAATCTTAAACAATTCTAATTTTTAAAGGCTTATTTAAAAGAAAATATCACTTTTGATATAGAACAGATGGGACAGAATAAATAGTGAAACACAGAACAGATCTTCCTAATTTTTTTTTTTTTTTTTTTTTTTTTTTTTTTTTTTTTTTTTATGGTGCTGGGGATTAAACCCAGGGCTTTGTGCACAAGAGGCAAGCACTCTACCAACTGAGCTATATCCCAAGCCCAGATCTTCCTAAATTAAAGAAAGATTTATGCATATGCATATGGCTTCGCCATTACTTTGAGATAAAATAAATCATTATTCTGTAAGGGTTTTGTTTTTTATTTAAAAATAAACTAAAATTTGACAAACAATAATATTGAAAAGGAAAAGTTTATCTGAGCAAGAATAATAATTAATTTGGCATTTTCTTTGTAGTAATACAAATTATAACATCAAGATGTTAATGAAAATAACAATAGTAATAACAGTAGTATTTATTCATTCATACAAGAACATGTATCAAGTAATTATTTTTGATAATACTTTCCCAGGCACTAGGGCTTCAAGGTTTAGTAAAACAAATATCTCTGCCTATATGGAGAAATATTCTGGTGAAATATTTTTATAAATCTTAAGTAGGTTCTGAGTATTCTCTTAATTACTTCACATATATTGACTCATTGAATTAGTTCAAACTGCCCTAATGTTGGTACTATTTTTAACCCAGTTTTATAATTAAGTGAAATGAGTTATAACGAGTTGAATCTGGACAGGGTCATGCAGCTTATTATCACTGTAAGCAAGTTTCACATTCAGGCAGCTTACCTCAGTGGTTAATAATTTCAGCCTCCACACTCAGCTCTTGCACTTAGTGTTTTACTGTTAGAATGTTCCACACCTATTATCACCCCACATGAGGCTGGTGTGTGGTTGTTTCAAAGGTGAGGACCCTGAAGCTAAGCAAGGTCATGCATACATTTCCTCACAGATGCCAGAGGTAGAGGGAGAAAAGGGCACAGACCTGAGGAGAAAGGGTCACAACCCAAGAAGGCTCTGCCTAATAAGACTGTGTTTTATTTTTGAAAGCAACAACAGTAGCAAAGATCCAGCAATAAAATGGACAAAAAGAGTACTGGTGATTGAATCACAAAAGTTCCAACACAGAGAGGCCTGTAATTTCCAAATACAGATTTATGTTCAGAACTTGGCCCTATAATTGGCTAAAACAAAATTCTTCACATAAATGTAAACACAAGATGATTCAGGTGATGAATCAATGGTCAATAGGAAATCAAGAATATGCAATTTAGAGGAAAATGAATTAGAAGCACACATTCAATTAGTTTAAATAAAGGTGAGTTAAAAGAGTTGCGAAGCATGTTATAAAACGTACATGTCAATTTCAACACTATTCTTAAAAGAAAGCATATGTGATATAAGAATAATAATGAAACACTAATGTTCTGGTTGTTTATGTCAGATTATTTTAATTAAAACCAAAACATGTGTGATTTACCATATCAAAGTAATAGTATTTTGAACTTCTATTTAGCAAAACAAAATAATTCTATTGTAACCTTCACATTAATGATAGAAAAATAAAGACTAAAAATATGAATCCAACTACAAAAATATTTTAGCACTTTCTAAGGATAAAGGCTTTAGTTTATATGGATACATTTATTTAATACCAGAATAAGTTTTACTTGAATTTCTTTGGAAAGAAAAACAGAGGTAATATTCGCCTAAGTAGAAACTATGCTCTCTACAATCTGGAAGAAAGCAACTGAATTTACAAAATGTACTGGACTGTATGCCCACATTGTCCCTTCATTTTATATTTAATATAACCAACTTGGAGGATTTTAATGATTTGCTTATATTGATAGGACAGGTGGGTGGAAAATACATTAAAGGTAAATTGCTGGAACTATCTGCTCATTTCACAAATAAACTGAGATTCAAAGAGTGTGCACAGCTAGCTTGAGTCCCAGGTGTGTCTCTACCTGTTCATTTTCAGAAGAACAGAACACTGGCAATGAAACCATTTATTTAGTTATTATAATTACATAATTGCTCATATTTTATGTTGTTTAGTGTCATGGAAGATGCTATGATGAAAAGGGTCTGCCAAACATAAATGTTTGCATATTTTTCCTAAAGAAAATTTATTTTCAATAGAAACTAAATATTTATAAACTTTAAGTTAAATGTAATTTTAAATTGTGATAGTCTGCTACAGCACATTTTCACCCCCTGGGATTTTAAAACAGTAAAGAATTTACATTTTCTACAAAGATATTTTTGAAATCTCTAAAGAACCATATGTAACATGATGCAGAAGTTGCCATGGAAATAAGGTATTAAAAACAACAAAACAAAACACGTTATTTCTTATGTATTTGTAAGGCTTGCATAATTACAAACACATTTTATGTCCACATTTTTAGTAGTGTGTCCATCATTTCCTCTTAAAAATGGTTCTAATTTTATCCTGTATTATTTTTGTTATGGTAAAATTGGGTCTTTGGCTACTTTCACTCTTTCTGATTATGAATTCCTTTATAATTGATAAGAGAAAAGCTCTGTAAAAGAAAAATTTATATTTCAAGGGAAAGGGAAAAGGACAATAAATACTTCAGAAATTAAATTTAAGCCAACAATAAATGAAATCATTATTTGTAGTTATATGTCATTATTAAAAACCTTTTTGTACATTACTCCTTTACATGAATTAAAGTTTTTATATATATATTTTTTTTCTAATAACAGAATCTCCAAATCAGGAAATGTTTTGGAAGTTATTGGTTCATGTTTTGGTATAGCAATAGATAATTATTTCTATGCATGTGCTTTGACACAATCAAACATACCTATCTTATTAAGTTTTAAGTTCTACTAATCCAACCCCAAAGTGTGGTTTGTCTTACCTTAAAATACATAGTACACCATATATGCTTATGTATTAGGAATATTAATATTTATGCATATATATTTGTATTATATAGATTTAGGACAATAAAGGGTATCTGATAAAAGTTGTGATGGAAATGTTTTGTTTACAGGAATCTGTAACGTTAACTAATTGAGTGATTAAGTTCAGGAGCCAACTACTAAAACTTTGCCTGACCCGTATGGAAGGAAATACTCCAGAGTAGATGGCTTCCATCTCCAAAGTGAGTGAAAGTGAGCTACTACTCACTTTCAGATCCAGTTTCTTGGCAGGTCATAGCTGATTCAAGATTATACCAAATGTCTATGGTGCATACCAGGTAGTAGCCAACTTCAACAAAGGGACCAATGGAGATTTTTAAGGTGACAATGCTCTAAGAAAAATAAAATATCTTCAAAATGAGAAATTAATAGATATGGATCTGAATTTTCATGCCCTGAGTTTGGGTAACACTATAAAACTTTCAACATCAATTCTTAGAATTCTTGAGACATATTTAAGAAGACTTACTTTAAAATTTAGTATCACATGATGTTCTAAGCATCCATTCTAATCTACTTATATTTTAAAAATAAAACCACACAAGTTAGTACAAACTACAAATTAGATTAAAAGTTTATATATCATTAGCAAGAATTTATTTGTTCTATTAATATAGATAACTTTAAAAATTAAGAGACAAGGCTTCTAGTTTTTCCATGGGAAGCTGAAAGCTGGAAAGAGTTCTTAAACACCCAAATACTAAGGAAAAAAAAAAATAATTCTCAAAATTGTAACTTTTTCTTGGATCATGACATCAGCCTCAACAACTGACCGGATTTTATATTATTCTTTAGTTGAAGAAAATCTTTATTTATACTGATAAAGGCTGCAAATGGTAACAGCCTTTCTACCCCCCTTCTCTTTCCCTCCCAGTTCTTTATGCACTTTATAAAGATACTTCTATTCAATGGATTTCGAAATTTGACAAAAAATACTTAGTTTTCTTTCTTAAAACAGAATCCATCACTCTGAAATAAGAGCTCCTATTTATTTTTCTATCAACTGAGTTAATTTGGAAGAACAATTACCTTTTAATATTAAGACTATTAGATGTAAAATCAGGACAGCTATAAAATAATAATCTTTGTTGGAATTCTCATTTGGAAGAAGCAGAGATAGAAGCATAAATATCATTTCCTGAAATTTGTTTTTAGTTAAAAGACTCAACTGAGAGTGAATTTCTGGGCTCCACTGCCTTCCTCTGTACTGCTGCATGTACTCATACTTCACTTTCAAATTACCACGGCCCGTACATACAAAGTGGGGAAGCAGGGAGCACATGAGCATGAACAGCTCTTTAGCAATGCTTCATCCCCACTCCAGCTGTTAACTACTTGAGCTGCATTTTAGAACGCACAGCTGAGTGGAATTGAATGTGTAGGTTTTACCCCCAGAAGCAACTGAAAAACCATAAACTTTGCTGAGAAATCAGAGATTACAGAGGTTGAGCAGATCAGATATCTCAGAGAAACATTGGGAAAAAATAAAAACATGACATAACGTGACTAGTCAGAGAAAAATACTGTATGCAGAAAAACTGGAAATAATCAAGTCAAATCCTTATTAACTAAGGCCAAAATTATATGGCTTAATATAGATGGGAAAGCAAACACAGTTTAAAATATTTTTAAATGTTAGTGATATATCTATGTGTGTGTCAGTTATGTCAAACTTGGACATTTCTTAAAATATTTCCCATAACTTGGAGAACAGGTATTACCATGTTTTCTACATGTTAACACATACAGGCTGGGCAGACACATAGACCCAGATATATTAATAATTTAAGCAAAACAAAACCAAAAAACCCTTAACAAGGACAAGTGCAGATGTCACCATATAGAGTTGACAGAATTCATTTTCCAAGTCACGAGTCTGCCTAAACACTGTGATAAAAATTTTAGAAGCAAGCAGTGAACTGATAGTTTTTAAATTATATATATTAATTTTTCCAGAGCTAAAAGTACATGGATTTAGCAAGGCTATTGGGCATAATGTCAATATAAAAACTGAACTGTGATTCTATTTAATATCAAGAAATAATAAAATGGAATATAGCATCAAAACCATAAAATACTTGATGATATTTAACAAAATATGTGCAAAAATTCTACATAGAAAACTATAGAATATTGTTGAGAGAAATGAAAATCCAAACAAATGGAGAGAAAAAGGTGAATATGCACTAGAAAACTATAAACTATTAGTTATTAATTTTAGCTGGCTATAAATTTAATGTAATTCTAATAAAAATCCCAACAGAATATTTTTTTGTTTGTAAAAGTGACAGACTACTGATGAAATTGATATAGAAATGCAGAGAACATGGAATGGCCACAGGAGTTTAGAAAAGAAGAGTGATGTTGGAGTACATTCACTACCTGGTTTCGAGACTTACTATAACTATTTGGTAATTAAAACAATGTGTATTGATATTAAGGGTAGCCAAACACATCAACAGAACAGAATAACAAGTTAAGAAATAAGCTCACACACATGTGGTCAATTGAATTTCAATAAAACTGCCAAGGCATTTTGAAGGAAGATAAATGCCTTTTACACAAATATTTCTTGAGGGTTGGGGATGTAGCTCAGTGGTAGAGTGTTTGCTTAGCATGTGAAAGGCCCTGGGTTCAATCTCTAGCTCCTGGCTAACCCCTGCCAACCCAGGAAAAAAAAAAATCTGAGACCAAATATTTCTTGGACAACTGAAAACACCAAAACAACAAACATGGGAACTCTTGCCTCACCTAATATTAACAAAACATTTTTGAGATAGGTAGCAGACCAAAATGTAAAATCTAAAAGTCTAACATTTCTAGAAAAAAATGCAAAAAAGAACATAATTCTATAGTCAAGGATTTCTTAGCAATAATATAAAATAATTGGTCATAAAGACAAAACATGGAGAAATTAACCTTTATCAAAGGCTAACTTTGGTTCATAAAACATATGTCCTTTTTTTTTTCTTAATGGAAGACCAATCACAGAATGGAAGAAACATTTGTAATTCCTCTATCTGGCAAAGGTCTCCCGCCCCCCGCCCCCCGAATATAAAACAGCTTACATAAATCAGTAATGTCAACATTAAAAATAGTGAATAAAATATTAAAATTGACAAATGACTTAGATTTTTTTTCAAAATACATATACAAATAACCAGTAAGCATAAACAAAATATTCTCAACATCCTTAGCCATCAAGACAATGCATATTAAAAACATAGTGGCCATTTACTACAAGGAAGACAAACAGCACCAAATGTGGACAAGGCTCTGATACAATATGAACTTTAAACATAGCTACTGAGCAGGTAAAATGTTACAGTTACTATGGAAAGTAGATTGACATTTTCTTAGAAAGTTATAAATATGTCAAACACATGACCTAGAAAAATGAAAACCTATATACACAAAATAACATAAAAATGTTTACTGCAACTTTATTCAGAATAACTGGACATAAACCAAATTCACAATTAGAGAAGGATAGATTTTAAAAGTTGTGTCAGATGCTTATAGTTAAATACTACTCAGCACTGTACAAATACAACTACTGACATGCACAACACAAGGAATTTTTTTTAAACATGTGAACAGAAGAAAGCAACATAAAAGCACACACTTCATGAATTCATTAATATGAAGAATAAGAACAAATTTATTGATAGAAAATTTGGTGATATAAATCAGATGAGCAATTACCCATTGAAACTTAGGAGTGCCTGAAAATGGGCCTGAGGGAAATTTGGGGGGGTTTTATATCAAGAGCTTAGTTTTTTGTGGTCACACATTTCCAAACTTGTCTCATTCTGTATCTTTAGAATTGTACTTTTTATACTAGATTATGTTTTAACTCAAAGGTATAATAATTTTTTTATTGTAATTCAGTTAAAGATGAAGGATTTTAAGAGATATTTTTATGAAAAGTTAAAAATACATTATCAAAACTTTTATTTTCAATTAATAAATTATTTAAACACAATTTATTACTTACACATCTCCCTGCTTTATTTATTTCATTTACTTATTTGCAGTACTGGGGATTGAACTTAAGGATGCTCTACCACTGAGCTACATCCCCAGCCTATTTTATTTTGAGAGAGGGTCTGTCTAAGTTTCAAGGCTGGCCTTGAACTTGAGATTCACCTGCTTCAGCCTCTGGAGTCACTGGAATTAGAGGCATTTGCCACCATGCCCTGGTCCCTGTTTTATATTTTTTAAAGACTCTACTCAAAAACTATCCCATGTCTTAATAAGATGGGATCAAAAACAGTCTGTGACTGAGTTTTCTGACTATAATTGGACCCTTGTTAACCAAGTTTTTCTTTTTGCTTTACTCTTTTGGAATGGGTTCCTGTAGTCTCTATTAAAAATATTAAAACTTAAAGAGGATAATTCATAATTTCTTTATACAGAATTTTAAAATATTTGTAAAACGTCTTATGCTTATATTATTATCTCCTTTTCATGCAATTTTTTATATAGGAAAAAAGATAGCCTAGGCTGTGCACTTGACATTATAGGAGGCTCCAAGGCAGTCTATCAATGTTATCTTCATCTCCCCACCTCTGCCATCATACAGCCTCACCACAGGCACAGGATATTTACAGGATTGCCTGCAACAACATTTTTATTCATTGAAAAGGACATTATGATTAAATTACCATGACAGAGTCTCAACTCCTTTTGAACAAGTCACAAGACATATTTGCATATAAATTCAAATAATAACAGTCTACAGTTGTATGAAATATATATTTTTTCCTTACAGTCTATACATTTACTAGCTGTTAGGAAAAACTTTCCTTCTACCCCATCTCTATTGTCATGAGTCTGTGAATTGACTGACAGTAGATGAACTGGAAAAAGAGACAGGTTTATTCACATCCATACAAAACACTCAGTAATGAATAACTCACTGAATAGCCATAGTGAAGTTTTATACAATGCTTTGACAAAAGATGAGGTTCATGGCTTCAAAAAATGGATGATGCTGATGAAGATTGTTTGCACAAATATTTTCACGTTTGGTGCCCAACATGCATCACTTTCCTTAATAGAGACCTCTGTGGGGTGAGTGTGTGGGGCCAGGTGAGGAGTACAGCTGCTCACTCTCAAGATCCTGTTGTAGTCATCTAAGGGAAGTACAAATTTCTCTCCACATCTTCTAGGTTTTTTGTTCCATCATAGCTACTATCTCCAACCTGCTCAGATCCTCTTAACTTTGCTCCAACACAGAGAAGGGTGCTTCTAATAAACATCTGGGACAATTCCCTCTCTCCCTTTCTCCCTCCCTCCCTTCCTTCCTTCCCTTCTTCTTTCCTATCTCCTTTTTTCCTTCCTTCCTCTTCTTAGATATAGGTGAACATTTGAATCATGCACATGGCAAGCAGATAGTTAATGTCACCAGAAGCAGCCCTGAAGGAAGACAGACAAGGATTTCTTGGATAAATATATCACTTCACCATTCTGCTGGGATTACTTTGTATTGTTTTCCTCAATCTTTACAAGAGTTCCACTGGGGGGGATTGAACTCCCATTCCCAACAGTGGTAACAGGATTGGCAAAACGCATTTCATTCACTTTTTTCTCTTTCCTTCTAACTTTCTTACTTATATTTGCTCCCAAATAAGCTATATCTTCATTCAGTATTTTATCACATGGTCTGCTTCTGTTATAGTCCAACCAAGCACATATGTCTGAATACTTTGCAAAAAAGAAAATGTCAAGTTAGAATAAGCCAGTAATAGTAAGATCATTAGTATATTGTGAAACTGAAAAGGAAAAAATGTCATTTGAGATGTTCTTCTGAATTTGCTAAGTGGAGAATTTAATAAAAAGTGGTAACACTCTGGATTTACATGATATACCTTATATATCTACAGAGCACATAATGTAGTGTTCAAATATCTCAGGATTAAAGCTTAAGTTGCAGTTTAGCTTCAGGCTTTTTCATGCAATGGTTTATAAGTGACTAAAATTTGTCTTTTGTACTTTATATTTTGAACAGATAATTTTCATATTTTCTAACTTTTTACCTTCGACTATTTATTCAATGCCATGTAAGTGCTAAAAAACGTGAACAGGTATAATATATAAAATGGTGATCAGACATGTGAACTTTCCTAGAAGCTAAATCAGAAGAACTTAGGAAAAGTCATCTTTCATAAAGACCAAGCTTTGGTTTGCTGATTTTGAATTCCTTATTCTCATGAACTAATGGCTTATGATGGTCTCCCCAATTAAATCAAGCATTGGTGAAGCCAAATCAAAACTAAGGAAATGAGGTGGTAGCGATGAGGAGGCAGACACAGGGACTACCTTTCAATTTCAGGAACTCTTGCAAATAGATTTACTAGCTAGTGAAATATTGTTCCTGAACAACATGCGCCAGATTTTAAATCTGGAAGCATTTGGATCTCATCTGATTTGTAGTTGACAAACTAAAACATGTGGCTAGAACTGGAAAATGATTGAGATTACAAATCAAAAGAGTATTGTTAGGTCTGACTTCCAGGTCTTCTGCTTTTCAGTTTCAGCAGCATGGGCAGTCAATGAATTTAAACTATTCAAACCCAGTTTCCTCATCTGTAAAATAACTACATAAAAGAGTGTGCACAGAAGGACTAACTTAAGTAATGTTTACCAATCACTTAAAATAGTGCCTGAGAAATGTAATTTTTGTTACTTCTAAATAGAAGAAACAAAAATAATAATAAAAGAGGTAAAATATCATATCCCCTAAAAGATAATATGCAAATTGGTAGAGAAAATAATAAAACCTCTTTTTACATTGCACAATGATAGAAAAGATATTTTAGTAATTTTAACATTTATAAAAATAAAATGTATGTTAACATTGAGCTTCACAAATGCTTAGCAATGATTTCAATACTATTTGTAGAACATTGTCAAAAACTTCTTAAAATAATTAAATAAAAATGAATTCAAAGTAAATGAAAATAGACAAAATTAAGAATTTATGTAAAGTTTTAAATTAACAAATTTTGTTGTTTATGTAGACTTAAATGTCATAGTTCAAAACTCCCTCAGTTCTTTTGAGTCCTTACAACAAAATACCAGAAGCTGGGAAGCTTTATAAACAACAGACATTTCTTTCTCATGGTTTTGGAGGTTGGGAATTCCAAACCAAGGTGATCGCAGATTCTGTGTCAGGTTCATAGAATGATACCTTCTTGCTATGTTCTTACAAACTTAAAAGGACAAACAGTTCTCTTGGTCCTGTGTTAAAGGACAGTAATCCCATTCACATGGGCTCTACCCTCATGATATAATCACTTCTCAAAGGTCTCATCACCTAATACTATGATATTGATCATTAGGTTTTAACATATATGAATTTTGAAAGGGTACAAATATTCAGACCATAGCAGAGACTTATTTTAATTTTATTCAGATATTTTTGGCTGTGACTCAATTCATTTTAATTAGTCTGCCGTAGATAATTAATTTTATGTGAAGCAAAAAAGAGAGGAAGTGCTATGGTGACTCCCAAGGTTCTTGCTTGAGCCAAAAGATAAAGATACCCTTGATAATATAGAGAATGCAGATGACAAGAAGAACAAAAAGTGCATTTAGTGTTCACTTGTGGGACGTGAGATGACTTTAAAGACTGTCAGATTAAAAGGCTTCTTTGGCTGTTTGTTTTGAAGTTATTCTATAGCATTTTATCAATGCTATTCCAAGATGGTATGGGTTCTACAAGTGAGAGTGTTCATAGTCAAACAATGTCAGAAGGCACTGAATGCTGTAAACCTCTACAAGTTAGTTCTATGTGGTATATCAACATACCAAGCACTCTGAGAAAACTTGTGTGAAAATAGTTATGTATGAAGTCAGATAAGACCTATTCAACTTACAAAATAAGGAGTTGACAAAACCAGAGTGAATTTACTTTTCTGAAACAGATCAATTTTTTTTTTATTATTTTACAATAAGCCATGAAAGCAATAAAAAACAAATATTCCTCCTTCTCTGTTGCCGCCTTAGCTATTGCCGCCTGCAGCAAAGATACCGAGGGAAAGAAATCGGAGGCAGACTGGGAATGAGTAGGTTCTTTATTCTTGCTTCTTCTCTGC
Source organism: Tamias sibiricus (assembly GCA_025594165.1). Lineage (NCBI taxonomy): Eukaryota > Metazoa > Chordata > Mammalia > Rodentia > Sciuridae > Tamias > Tamias sibiricus. The sequence goes on from CM046661.1 coordinate 31,013,639, forward strand.
CTTCTCCTCTGTATTCTCTCTCCCGATTCCTCCCCTATCTCCAGCCCTACCTGGTTAAATACTCTTCACCTTAACAAGTATACAAGTGTCACAAGCTCAACTTATAGGTATGTCACACAGTGTTCACAGGCACAGAAAGATTCAACTTTATAGAGGAGCTCTGTGGCTTTTACATAACTTTTTAAACAAAAACTACCCTCATAGTCCAATACTTGCTTTAGCAGGTACAATACTTGCTTTAGTAGCAAGATTGAAAATTCAGTAGTAGGCTGATAGAATACTCATGGTCTAAGATTTCTCACAGATATTATGCACACATTGCATGTTCCCTTTATAGCTGCAAAGCTAAATGTATGTTTCCTAGAGTTCTCTACTGCATGATGCTTCATTCACCTCCATATCACTTATTGTGGTTCTTCAGTCTTCAGGGGACTGTGTTGTTAGTTGACAAAGTTTAGGGCAACCTACGGAATATTTAGTGACATAGGAGGACACAGTTGACTTTAAAAATAATATTTTAACAGAAATTCTGTAAGATATATTACTTAAATATGCAAATAAATGTGATAATAGAGCCAATGATAATCTTCTTAGAAAGCCATGACTCATGTTGTTCTAGATCTACTATCATCTGCTTAACATGCTAGTCATTTTAACATTCCTTAATGCTAGTTTTCCATATATAAGTTAATGATATATTTTTATTATTCATTTGGCAGAGTAATTAAGATAACTAACTTAAAGCACATTCAGGAGCTGAATATAAATAACACAATTAATACAAAACAGTAACAGTGTGACAAATAATAGTTTTTATATCTTTGCCATTAGTTCTCTCATTTTTCATTTATACATTACTCTGAGATGCAGTATACCAAAAATAGTGGCACAAAGGAGACAAAACATGTATCTTCACCTTGCATTTAGGTCATTTCTCAGTATAAGAATTCATAATCCTGCTGCTGTATTTAGGGTTTGCTTAGCAGGCCAGAAAATAAGTCCCATCTATCTTGTAACTTCTTCAGAGTGAATCATGTTGCTCGTCAGGGTTGTAGCCACCTGGTATTTATCAATGAGGACAACCAAGAAAAAGACTTCTGCACTGTCACACTACATGAACAACAGAAATGTCAATGGAGGGGAACAGCCCGAATGCAGTCCCTGAGCACTACTGATGCTGCATGTTCTCAGCAAATTAGCTTCCCTGAGAACAAGGGAACTCACACAGAGATGGAGCCAGCATAATGTTTTTAAAACAAATAGTCTCAGTTGTGGTATAAGACAATATTGAAAAAAAATGTACAGTTTTTCTGGTAACTTTGATGATTTGGTGGTAACAGTATCTGAGAAATTTTCTGTCCATCAGATTCTAAAATTCAACTGGTATATTCTTAAGAGCAAAAAAATAAATAAACAAAAATAAAGTGCCAATGGGTGAACTTGTAAACTTATATTTGTTATGTGAATAAATTGTAAAATATATACAACTTAAGAAGAGCTGGTAGTAGAAAACAAAGTATAGAGAATCTTTTTAAATGATCCCCAGAGATGGAGATAGAGATATTCCTGCTTGCCCAATTTAGATCATTTCGAATCAGTATTTTAAACCTGCACATTCCTAAATCACAGATGATAATTTAGTAATCTTGTTTCAGCTATATGGTCCCATTTTCTCTGAGTAGAAATAACTTCTGTCAGAATTTTCAGTGTTCTGAGAGTCTTTTGAAGTCCATAGTAGTTTATCATGCATTTGTAATCTAACAAGTATGATGGTAGTTATCTGAACTAATGATAGGAAATAAATTTTTATGAATTTCCATGTATTTGCATCAAAACTGTGTCTTGATAGCTATATACTACCAAGATAATAACATCATCACTTCTCATTCAATTTTGTTATAATACTCCCACCACCCCCACTCATGTGCATGCACACACACACACACACACACACACACACACACTCACACACAAAAAAACCCCTTCATTAATTATCATTCAAAATCCAAAACCTGAGATATAATACTTTTTGTTTAAAATAGAATTAATTCCATAATGGAGATCAATTTTACTGGCACAAAATTCGTTATTCATTTCAGAGGAGCAATATTTCTTAAGAACCATGAATATCTAAAAGCCTACCCTCAAATTTCCACATTTAAAAATATATTTCTAACATCGTTTTAGTTGGTAAACTATAAATTCAAAAATTTTCTTTCCATACTCTAACTCCTAATGTTAAAAAAAAAAAAAAAAAGCAACTTTTACTCACTGCCATTGTGGGCTTTAGCTATCACAAAGTAAAAATAAAAGTGTAGGCTGTAGGGTGCCATTTATGCACAGTCAGAATATAAAGGGAGAAATTGGGAACTATTACAAAGCTAAAGAAAAAATATCTTGGTTCTAATGGATTTTTGATTGCCATTTTCAGTATTCTTGCTTTACATTTCCTTCTAATATAAGCATTCCTTTCTCAATAGGACACACACATAACTGAGCAATAACAGTAATGTTACATCCGATAATGACTTGACACAAGTTCTCTGACTGACAAAATTGAATTTTGGTTTCTAATATGACTAATGTATGCTAATATGATTTAAATTGCAGAGAACTGAGAAATGGTTGATTTTATGCTGCTAGAAAAACTATTGGTCTTAATTTCACAGAATGAATTATTCCCATGTTCTAAAAATCCTATATGCAAAGTGTTTTTATGCTGAATACATTTTAAGAGATAACTATTTTAATATACAATTTTAAGCTGATATTTTAACACACATTTGTTGTATCTGTAAAATGTAATCGTTTACATTTTTCTGTTTTAGCATTCCAAATGAGGAATTATTGATTGAATTGTATTTAGAAAAACGTTTGTCTTATTTTAGTCTATTCATGGTTATTGTTTTCTATCTTAAAACATCAACCTTAAAAAAGATCAATGTTTATTAAATATTTAGTAAAAAAGTTATCCAGTTCATTCTTTAAACAGAATTTCCCTGAATTTCATTAGTTAAAAAAAAAAAAAAAAAAAAAAAGTGGTTTTATATAGGTTTCAAGATAAATTTCAAAGCTTCCCTTGACAATACACCCAGGATTTAATAATCCCATTCACAGAAAAATCTTGCTTAGATTCCTTATATTATGTATAAACCATTCATGCTCCGAACTCAACATATATCCCCTGGTTGTATCCTGTGCAGAGACTAAGAACAGCTGGTCACCAACCTTTCTAATAAGAACCTTTGAGTACTTGAATTTCATTGCTAAATTTCTATTTAGTTAATAAAAGAATCTATTTGTAAAAGTTCCCTGTTGGGGCCTTTTAGGCAGCCCAATGTTATTAAAGTAACAGCATTTCCTATGTACACAACCGAAAATACACTTGGCTTAGAATTTGTGTAAAAAGTCTGGTCTTGCAACTGTTGAGAAAGCTTGTTAAGGAATTTTACCTTGAAAGTAACACCTTTCAAGTTCTTTATGTATTTTTGTGGTTGTTGTTGGTTTTGTTGTTATTGTTGTTGTTTTACATATATGCACCACCGCCCAGTGCCCAGCATCTTCATGTAGATTTGCTGTGGATATTTGTTCCTCTTGCACCAACCATTTGTCTTTATCTTGTTAGTAATAAGTGCTCCTTTCTTTCAGAATCCCTCCCTCTCCCATTCCCAGCCATATGTTTTGGGTGGGATGGACTCCATTGCTAACTACAGGTGAACCCTAAGTGCTCAAGTCAGTCATATTTCACTCCCTTTTGACTTACCAGAAAACTGCTATCTTAACTAACTGATGGAAGGAATGTGGCCAAACTACCCACATTAGGTGAGTGACACACAAGGGGGAAAAAAACGTGTTTTTTCTGTCTCCTGTAATAGAAGCAGAACAGATCCTCCCTTTTCTAAATGGTATCTGTGCTATAGCTACTAGGAGAATAGCCACGCTGGAAATGAAGCTGCTGAAGGGAGCCCAGAGGATAAAACCACGGATCTCCTGATGGAACTAACTGACTGAGTCAGGCCTGCTGCTGAACTGGTAAGTTACTTTATACACACATAGATTTTTTTTTTGGGGGGGGGGCAGTTACTGGGGATTGAATTCAGAGGCATTCAACCACTGTACCACATCCCCAGACCTTTATTGTATTTTATCTAGAAACAGGGTCTCACTGAGTTGCTTAGCACCTTGCCATTGCTGAGGCTGGCTTTGAATGCATGATCCTCCTGTCTCAGCCTCCCCAGCCGCTGGGATTACAGGCATGCACCACTGTGCCAGGCCACATAGCTTTATTTGTATTAATTATGCATACATTTATATTTTTTGTTGTTTGGCTTAATTGCAGTTTTCTGTAGTGAAAAAGATTATTAATACATGAAGTATTCTAGCTAAAATTTTTAGTTCCTAAAATGTTTAATTGATAACAAGACCCACCTATTAAATGCTTGAGGGAAATGTTTAAAATACATAAAAATTAACAATAAATATATAGAGCTACCATGGCCCAGCAATCACTTTTTTGGAAATGTACCTGAAGGAAATAAAACCAACACCTCATAAGTAAAATACACACACACACACACACACACACACACACACACATAGTTTTAACACTAACTTATCTAAATCCTATTAGAACTCTTTAACATAAGGAAACACTTTCTTTTCTCTTTAACTACAAAATCCTAAAAAAATAGTAAATATGATTGATTTCTCCAAAAGAACAAACTTTAATTCTCCCCAAAGTGACAATCTCAAATATTGAATGTACTAAAGACCTTTATGTGATTAGATGCAAATAAGAAAGCAATTAAATCATTATTCATCAGTACTAATGAGCATGTTATTCATGTCTGTTCTTCAAGTAAAAGAAAACAAGGGCCTAATGTGTGAGAAAGAGTAACTATAAGAACAGAATTGTAAGTAAAAGTCATGTCGCAGTGGATGACTGGTGAGATCCATGGATCACCCCTTCCCAAATCCTATCAATAGCAATAATGTCTGTCCAAATCACTTCACATTTTATATTACTTATAAGGGAAAAAAAAAAAAAGAAAAAACTCTTGAGAGTCAGGTTTGCATTTTTGTAAGTGAACACATTCTTCCTGTCATCTTTTATAAATATTTTTAAGACTTCTTTGACCTTGTTCTCTCAAACATGTTCTACTATCTCTAAAAATATATTTAAAGTAATTTTACTTTAACTCTATTGTTTCTGTAACCATTCTTTTTCCCAAGCATATTATTTTGCTATCATCACTGTCTAGCCCAACTGTAGCTTTCATTTCCTTTATAAGATCTAGAGATCTCTCCATGCATTGACCTTTATCAAACTTTCCCACATGCCCACCCACTCTTATTTCACGGATGTATGCTATTTTGCCCCCATTAAATAATGTTGCATAAAACTGTGATTATGATAGACTTGCTGATCAACATTTATTTCATATAGTACCAATATGCATTATTCATGCATTTATTTATTTTGCAAACATTTATTATCTTCTTTGTTACTGGCAATGCTTTTAGCATTGCAGATGTTAATTTCAAATTAGAAACTTTAGGTAGTTTATAGCTGAATAGTTTTATTAGCATTTGCTAGTTTATATCACATAGAAACATTCTGATGAGGTTTTGATGTGTTCAAACTAGATTTTGTGATCTTGAACTGCAGTGATGTTTATTTCATTTGCATCCTGGGGAAAAATCTGGAAGACTCTATTGGGAAAGTATTAGAAATGAAGGAATCTGAGGATAAGTTTTTATTTGAATTAGAGTCATGAAAAAAAATGCTGCATAAAAAACATCTTGATTTTGCAAGATTGGAGGCACGTGTTTTACCGGAATTTTCGACAATACATTCTGGGAGAAAAATTGCTCCTCAGGAGAGCCTTCATTCCATTGTCTTATCATCCCCTAAGACTACTTTTGTCTCACAAATAGAAATACCAAACTAAACATATTCTCAAGTTAGATAATGAGGATGGTTAAGTCATGCATTCAACTCAGTTGATCATAATGTCCACCCACTATGTTTATGAAAGAAATTCAACAGGCACCTCATTTGATTCTTTTTTTTTTTTTTTTTGTAGGGCCATGCTTTTTTTTTTATTTATAGTAGTAATATGTATTACAATTCATAATGCACATATATAGCATCTTTTTACATACAACTATTTGTATACAAAGTATATAAGTACCATTCAGATCTTCAATCACCCATTTAGGATAATGATATCCATCTCATTCAACCACCATTTTTTTTCTTTTTTCCCCCCCTCACTCCCGCTTGCTCCCTCCCTTCCCCTCCCTTTCCTTTGACCATTCTAGTGTTCGTCTAATCATCCTATGTACCTCCATCCAACAACACTGTGAACTAGCCTCCTTATATCAGAGAAGACATTCGGTATTTGGATTTTGGGGATTGGCTAACTTCACTTAGCATTATATTCTCCAACTTCATCCATTTACCTGCAAATGCCATTATTGTATTCTCTTTTATTGCTGAGTAAAATTCTATTTTGTATATATACCACATTTTCTTTATCCACTCATCTACTGAGGGACATCTAGGTTGGTTCCACAACCTACCTATTGTGAATTGTGCCGCTATAAACATTGAAGTGGCTGTGTCACTGTAATATGCTGTTTTTAAGTCCTTTGGGAAGAGACCCAGCAGTGGGATAGCTGGGTCATAGGGGGGGTTCCATTCCCAGTTTTTCAGGAAATCTCCATACTGCTTTCCATAGCGGTTGCACCATTTTGCAGTCCCACCAGCAATGTAAGAGTGTGCCTTTCTCCCCCCATCCTCTCCAACATTTATTGTTGTTTGTGTTCTTGATCACTGCCATTCTGACTGGAGTGAAATGAAATCTTAGAGTAGTTTTGATTTGCATTTCTCTAATTGCCAGCAATGTTGAACATTTTTTCATGTATTTGTTGATTAATCGTGTGCCTTCTTCTGAGAGGTGTCTTCTCAATTCCTTAGCCCATTTATTGATTGGGTTATTTGTTTTTTTGGTATAAAGTTTTTTGAGTTCTTTATATATTCTAGAAATTAGTGCTCTATCTGATATGCACGTATTAAATATTTGTTCCTAATTAGTTGGCTCTCTATTGACCTCACTGATTGTTTCGTTTGCTGAGAAGAAGCTTTTTAGTTTAAATCAATCCCATTCATTAATTATTGGTAATAATTCTTGTGCTACAGGATTCTTATTAAGGAACTTGGGGCCTAATCTGACATGTTGGAAATTGGAGCTTACTTTTTCTTCTATTAGGCTTACTGTCTCTGGTCTAATTCCTAGATCCTTGATCCACTTTGAATTGAGTTTTTTTCTTCTATTGCATGGTGAGAGATAAGGATTTAATTTCATTTTGTTGCATATGGATTTCCAGTTTTCCCAGCACAATTTGTTGAAGAGGCTATCCTTTCTCCACTGTACATTTTGGCACCTTTATCTAATATAAGATAGCTGAAATTATATGTATTAGACTCTGTATCCTCAATTCTGTACCATTGGTCTACCAGTCTGTTTTGGTGCCAACACCATGCTGTTTTTGTTACTATTGCTCTATAGTATAATTTAAAGTCTGGTATGGTGATGTCCCCCGCTTCACTTTTCTTGTTCAGGATTGCTTTGGCTATTCTGGGTCTTTTATTTTTCCAAATGAATTTCATGACTGCTTTTTCTATTTCTTTGAAGAATGACATTGGGATTTTGATTGGAATTGCATTAAATCTGTATAATGCTTTTGGTAGTATGGACATTTTGACAATATTGACTCTACCTATCCAAGAGCAAGGTAGGTCTTTCCATCTTCTGAGTTCTTCTATGGTTTGTTTCTTTAGTGTTCTATAATTGTCCTTATAGAGGTCTTTCACCTCTTTCGTTAAATAACTGATTCCCAGGTTGTTTTTTTTTTTTTTTTTTTTTTTTTTTTTTTTTTTTTGATGCTATTGAAAATGGGGTAGTTTTCATCATTTCCCTTTCAGAGGCTTTATCAGTGATGTACAAAAATGCCTTTGACTTATGGGTATTGATTTTGTATCCTGCTACTTTGCCAAATTCATTTACTAGTTGTAAGTTTTCGGGTAGAGTTTTTTGGATCTTCTAGGAAGATTATCATGTCATCAGCAAATAGTGCTAATTTGAGCTCTTCTTTATCTATCTGGATCCCTTTAATTTCTTTTGTCTGTCTAATTGCTCTGGCCAGAGTTTCCAGTACTATGTTAAATAGCAGTGGTGAAAGGGGGCATCCCTGTCTTGTTCCAGTTTTTAGAGGGAATGCTTTCAATTTTTCTCCATTTAAGATAATGTTAGCTCTGGGCCTTGCATAAATAGCTTTTATAATGTTGAGATATGTTCCTGTTATTCCTAGTTTTTCCAGTATTTTGAACATAAAGGGGTGCTATATTTTGTCAAATGCTTTTTCCGCGTCTATTGAGATAATCATGTTTTTTATCTTTAAGTTTATTGATACTATGTATTATGTTTGTTGATTTCCGAATGTGGAACCAGCTTTCCATCCCTGGGATAAACCCCACTTGATCGTGGTGCACTATCTTTTGGATATGTTTTTTGTATCCGATTTGCCAAAATTTTGTTGAGGATTTTTGTAGCTATGTGCATTATAGATATTGGCCTGAAGTTTTCTTTTTTGGATGTGTCTTTGCCTGGCTTTGGGATTAATGTAATATTGGCCTCATAGAAAGAGTCTGGAAGAGCTCCCTCTTTTTCTATTTCCTGAAATAGTTTGAAGAGCATTGGTATTAGTTCTTCTTTACAAGTCTTGTAGAACTCGGCTGTAAACTCATCAGGTCCTGGACTTTTCCTTGTTGGTAGCTTTTTGATGGCATCTTCTATTTCTTCACTTGTAATAGATCTGTTTAAATTGTGTATAGCCTCCAGATCCAGTTTAGGCAAATTATACGACTCTAGTAATCTGTCAATGCATTCAGTATTTTCTATTTTATTAGAGTACAAGTTTTCAAAATAATTTCTATTATCTTCTGTATATCTGAGGTGTTTGTTGTGGTATTCCCTTTTTCATCACGAATGTTATTAATTTGAGTTTTTTCTCTTCTTCTTTTTGTTAGCATCGCTAAGGGTCTGTCAATTTTGTTTATTTTTTCAAAGATCCAACTTTTAGTTTTGTCAGCTCTTTGGATTGTTTCCTTAGTCGCAATTTCATTAATTTCTGCTCTGATTTTAATTATTTCCTGTCTTCTACTGCTCTTGGTGTTGATCTGTTCTTCTTTTTCTAGTGCTTTGAGGTGTGATGTTAAGTCATTTATTTGTTGTCGTTGTTTTTTTTTTCCTTTTAAGGAATGAACTCAGTGCAATGAATTTTCCTCTTACTACTGCCTTCATAGTGTCCCAGAGATTCCTATACATTGTATCTGTGTTCTCGTTTGCCTCTAGGAATTTTTTAATCTCCTCTTTGATTTCTTCTTCAACCCCTTGTTCATTCATTAGCATGTTGTTTAGCTTCCAGTTGATGGAGTAGTTTTTCGTATTCCTTGTTTTGTCGTTGATTTCCAATTTCATCCCTTTATGGTCTGATAGCATGCAGGGTAGTATCTCTATTTTTTTTATATTTGCTGAGAGTTGCCTTGTGACATAATATATGGTCTATTTTGGAGAAGGAGCCATGTGCTGCTGAGAAAAAAGTGTATTCGTTTACTGAGGGATGAAATATCCTATATATGTCCGTTAGGTCTAAGTTATTAATTGTTTTAAGGAGGCCTAAAGTTTCTTTGTTTAGCTTTTGTTTGGATGATCTATCCATTGGTGAGAGAGTTGTGTTGAAGTCCCCTGGGATAATTGTGTTGTGGTCTATTTTACTCTTGAACTTGAGAAGTGTTTGTTTGATGAATGTAGGTTCTCCATTATTTGGGGGCATATAGATTTATGATTGTTATATCCTGTTAATGAGTGGTTCCCTTAAGTAGTAAGAAATATCCATATTTGTCCCTTTTGACTAGCTTTGGCTTGAAGTCTACCTTATTTGATATGAGAATGGAAACCCCTGCTTGCTTCCGCATGCCATGTGAGTGATAAGACTTTTCCCAGCCTTTCACCTTCAGTCTATTGATGTCTTTTTCTATGAGGTGTGTTTCTTGGAGACAGCAAAATGTTGGGTCATTTCTTTTAATCCATTCAGATAATCTGTGTCTTTTGAATGGCGACTTTAGGCCATTAACGTTCAGGGCTATTATTGAGATATGATTTTTATTCCCATCCATTTTTATTTGTATTATGGTCTTTAGTTTGATTTGGTTTCTCTTCTGGTTGGTATTTCCCTTAGTTTAATATCTCCCTTTGTTGATTTTCATTGTTATTTTTCTCTTCTTCTTCATGAAAAATGTTGCCGAGGATGTTCAGAAGTGCTGATTTTTGAGTTGCGAAATCTTTTAACTTGTGCTTGTCATGGAAGGTTTTTATTTCATCTTCGAAACTAAAGCTCAATTTTGCTGGATATAAGATTCTTGGTTGACATCCCTTTTCTTTCAGAGCTTGAAATATGCTATTCCAGGATCTTCTTGCTCTTAAGTTCTGAGTTGAAAAGTCTGAACATAGTCTGATTGGTTTCCCCCTATATGTAATCTGCTTCCTTTCTTTTGTGGCTTTTAATATTCTCTCCTCCTTTCTCAGTATATTAGGCATTTTCATTTTAATGTGTCTTGGTGTGGATCTGTTGTGATTTTGTATGTTTGGTGTTCGGTAAGCCTCTTGAACTTGGTTTTCCCATTCATTCCTCAAGTTTGGAAAATTTTCTGTAATTATTTCATTAAATAAATTACTCATTCCTTTGGCTTGAAACTCTGCCCCCTCCTCTACCCCAATCACTCTTAAGTTTTCCATTCATTCCTCAAGGTCTTTTTATGTTGTCCCATAATTCTTGAATGTTCTGTTCTTGGTTTCTTACCATTTTTGCTGTGTAATCTAGATTTTTCTCTAGGATATATATTTTTGTCTTCATTGTCTGAAGTTCTTTCTTCCAATTGATCTACTCTGTTGGTAATACTTTCAATTGAGCTTTTATTTTGGTTTATTGCTTCTTTCATTTCTGGGATATCTGGTTTCTCTTTAGAGCTTCTATCTCCCTATTGAAGTAATCTTTTACTTCCCGTATTTGTTTATGGAGTTCTTTGTCAAAATGATCTTTCACCTCCTGTATTTGCTACCTCATCTCATTTTTGAATTCATTCTTAAATTCCGCAAACACTTGGATTATGTAATTTCTAAATTCCATCTCTGGCATTTCACCAACTGTGCTTGCCATGGAATCTACTGAGGAGGTATATTGATTTGTTTGTGTCACTTTCTTCCCTTGTTTCTTCATATTGCTTGTGTGTCTTTTTGCACTGTGGGACCTTGCCTATTTTGATTTTACCTTAAAGCCATATGTTGTTCCTATAGTACAATGCTATCAGATCCCCTTATATATCCTTTACATTTTAAAATCAAACACTTTCTATTCAGAGAATCCCAGTTTGATCACAATGTACGGATTTAGTTAACCCAGATATTGTTTGCAATTTACTCTGTATGCTTCTGATGGGGTTTTATAGTTTCAAGAATTGGACACAGAGGTGATATGTTTACGAAGAAGGAAGTGAGTATATTGAATTATTCTTTCTTAGAAAGTATGAGAAGAGAGTTTTATGGAAGTGGTTTAGTATCAGCAGACGAGAGAGGAAAGAGAATGGAGTGAATGCTTAGGTGGAAAATCCAACTTATATATGCACGTAACTTATGCAGTGGTTGAGAGAAGAAATAAAGAACAATGGAAAAGAGAAAAAAAATGACAAAAGAGTAGTAATTAGTGTAAGAGAGAGAAGAGAGAGAGTGAGTCAAGAAAATAGAGAATGAACTATATATAACACCACTTTGTTATATATTTCAATTGTACTCATTCTAGATCTCCCAATTTCTGTGTATTACTTGTTTTTGCCTCTGTTGAGTATGCAATGGCAGGGTGTAAATAGGGAAGATGAAGGAAGAAGAAAAAATACAAAAGTGAGAAGGAAGAAAAGAAAGAACGAGAAGAGGAGCAGAAGCAAACAAACAAACACACTGTCAATTGAAACAAAAAACAGCAAAAACAAACAAAAAAAAAAACCAAAAAACAAGAAAACAAACAAGCAAACAAACAAAAAGTTGAACCCAGGAACCAGTCTCAAACAAACTGGACCCTGGGATGCCCTTCCTTTTTCAGTTGACTTGGTTCATGTCCAGTCAGCAATCCTGTTAGTGGAGTCAAAGCTGCACCTTTGGCTAGTTGCAGAATGGCACACCGGAAGAGTGGCTCCGTGGGTGCCTACCTCTTGTTCTGGTCACAGCTGGGCATGTCGCACTTGCACTTCCCCTCTTGTTCTGGTTGCAGCTGTGCAGGTCGCACTTCCCCTGGGAGTGGAGGGGGCTTTTCCTCAGGTCGTGTCTTGTGTGCAGCAGCAGGGAGCTGCTACTCTGGGCCGTGGAGACGAGGTGAACTGGGTCTGGGTCTCTCCTTCAGGGTGGGTGACTGGCAGTCTGAACTGGGAATTCCCTCCATAGGTTTCAGGGCCCATAGGCAGAACCAGGATCTCAAGTGGGCAGGCCGAGCTGGCAACTCAAGCCAGCCGCTGAACTGGGGACTCCGCCCACAGGTCGCAGGGCCCACAGGCTGAACCGGGATCTCACAGGGCAGGCTGAACTGGGAACTCCGCTGGCTGTCTGAACTCTCGTTTGATTCTTATGACCAAACTGGCTTTGGAGATATTGTCCTGGAGAATCACAGTAAGACTGACTGAAAAGATTTGATTGCCTTTTATGGATTAATCAACTTGAAGTTCATTTTTATAAGTAGAAATCATAATTTTCAAAAATCTCCCACCTTTTAGATTTCTATAGCTCCATTAAAAGAAAAAAAAGGTGATCCCATCAATATATATACAACTATAATGCCCCAGTAAAAAATGTGGGAAAATAAAACTCAAAAGTATTTCTATTTTGTCCTGTGTACCTGAAGTTATAAGCACTTCCATAGATGAAAAAATCCAGGACACTGCATAGTACCTTACAGACAACACTTAATTGTTTATATAATTTCAGTGTCTCAGATATAAATAAACTTAGTTCTTTTGTCAATGCATTTGAAAAATCTCCCAGGAGCTTCTTTATTATGTTTTCTGGACTCATAGATCTTCTGTAATTATGTTCTTTAGTATTGGGAGTATTTTTTACACTACCATAGCAAGTTTCTACATACATGCTATTATTTCCAATTTTCCTATGGTGTAGTTCCACAAATACTATACATAAATATTAACTCAGTATGTCTCACTCTTCTCTTACTCTATTCATTCTGGTCTATATTATTTGTCATATTTCCATTTGTTTCCAAATTCCACAAAGCAAACATCTGTGTTTTGTAATTTATGCGTACTTCATATCTTTTTTTTTTTTTTTTTTTTTTTTTTTTTTTTGTATGACTCCTAGTATTCCATACCCATGGCTTCATTTTCTCTCTCTGGTAGAAATGTAGCATGAAGCATGGGGTTGGGTTTTTGTCTCATAAATTTGAAGAATAAAATCCATGGACACAAGGGTGAAAGTAAAGTAACGGATTTATTAGAGTAATAGAAAGAAAGCAGTGCTCCAAAGAGGGAAGGGAACCAAGAGAAGGATACCAAGGAGTGGCTATTGTCCGGGGTTTTATATAGATCCATGGATTTATGTAAGTCTGCCTCCCCCCACACACACACCTCCCAATGCTGTGTAAAGAATTCTGTGTCTATGAGGAATTCATGCAACCTTTAGTCCAATCAAAACATCAATCAGGCATTTTTCCATCTTTGGAGAGGCATGGACCCCAGTTCAGATTTTAAAATAGCCTTTTTGTAAGCTCCTAAGCAAATATCTGCAAGTGCTCTCTGTGTTCTATTGCCCAGGAAGTTACCCAGGGGCCCAACTCCCTATCCTCCCAGCTTTATCTCTTCTTCTTGATATCACTTTGAATATTGAAAGTAGAGAATTCAAAAACGAATGATTTTCTTAATTTCCCCAGGTTATGTAATATATATATATATGAAATTTTTAATGCTTTCCAAAGTTAAGGCACTCAACAAGTAATAGCTATGAAGCATTACATGATTGATCTTTGGTATACTGGGAAAAATGAACCACTATTTCTCTATTCAGAAAATATTTTTGAGTGCACAAAAATAACAAGATACATAGACATTGGAATAGTAGTTCACTCAATAACCAGATTTTATAATGTAATTCACATTAAAGGCATAGAATGCTTCAGAATACAAAGTATATTTCTTTATTTCTTGCCACCTCAATAATTCTTCATCATGTAATTTAATTTCAGCACAGTAGTCATTGGTCCTCATCAGACATGCTACAGTATCCAGACCTGCATACATTCTTTCCTATATGTATACTAAGATTCAAAGCACAAGCCAGTCAATGACAACTCTACATTCCAGACCTTAAAATCCATAGCACCATTTTTGATAGTTTTTTACTAAATTTTGATTCCAATACAATCAAGAAAAGAAAAGAAAAAACCACATCTCTTCTTATAAAGATGATGGTATTCTCCCAAAGTATCTGCCACTGTCTAGCTCCCTCTTTGGCCACATGAGGGCACATGAAAACAATGACTCTGAGACAGGTTCCATAAGTCTCTAAGTTTTCCAGGAAGATTGAGCTGTAGTTGCTCTTGGTGATAAATGGATTGGTAAGGCACTTTTGCAACTTTCTTCACTTCCCTATTTCAAATCCAAATTAATTTCTTGAGCTCCAATCCGTATTTATAATTGGTTTCTGAGGAAAACCCAGATCAAGATAATAGAAAATGATTTCTGGGCAGCACTAAAGTGGCCTTATTAAAAGAGAACATGACTTAATGGTAACATGAATTCATAAACAAAATTTTGAAAATTTCCTTTTGAAATTTGAAATAGACAGCTAGACTTAGTCATATTTCTATTATATCCAAATTTTTTTTATGTGTAATTTATAAAATTTCCTTCTCAGTTTTGGATTAGTTGAATGCAATTATTTATTTTATGAAACAATATTTCATTCGTGAAAAGCTTATCAAAACTTTTAACTGTCATATAAATGTAAATTTAAACTATTTTATTCTATTAATCTGAAAACTGCATAATATTTGTATATATTTATGAGTTACATGTATATATTAGGTAGTGAACAATTCAGGGTAATTAGCATATTCATCACCTTAAACTGTTATCTTTCTTCATGGTGAATATGATCAAAATCTTCTCTTTATTTTGAAATATATAATTGATTATTGTTAATTATATTCACCCTGCTATTCCATAAAAAGCCAGAAATTATTCCTCCATCAAACTCTAACAGTATCCCTGTTATACTGCTTTCCTATTATTTTATTATTACAGTTTAGTTTATTTTCTTATTACACAGAAAGTGCATGTATTCATAAGAGAAGTAAAAACATCATAATGTTGAAAAGTATTTTATGCTATCTTAAAATAGATTTCTTTGCAATTTTCATTTCAATAATATACCCTGTTGGTTTCTCATGTGGAAGTTTATTTTTACTTTTAGAAATTCAGCTATATATTTTGTCCAAATAAGAAATGAACCGATATTGTTTTCAACATTTTAAAACTGCATTATCATAAATTAAAATTTCACATAAATGCACATTTTCTTAATAGATACAATGTGCATAAATACTGTGGAGACTGTTTCTCTGAACAACTAAACTTGAAATCAATTTTTAAAGTTTTGTATCTGTTATTCAACTTTATTACCAATTTTCCTGAAAGCGTTTCATTATGGTGCTGTCTGGACTAAGTATCACTGTAAAATGCTTTAATTTTACTCAAAAAGTATTTCATGATAAAATAAGATTTCATTAGCCATGTATATATACTGAATCAGTCTAAGTCTAAATTTTTAGTATTGAATCTAGAAGTATTACCATGCCATGTGAAGGTTCAGAAGATTCGTGTCAGATTCATTGCTATATGTCACAAAATTGCCTTGCCCCAAAAGTTGCTTATTCCAAAATATCTTGTTTTATTCTTGATTTCTTTCTGTTACTTCCTACACCTGATCATTAGTGGATAACACTGACAAATGTGTCAGGAATCTGATCATCTTTTTCCATTGCCTTTACTAGCACCCTAGTTAGAGTTAGAATTGTCTGCTAAGACAATAGCTTCACACCACTGTGTTCCTGTCCTTGCCTTAATCATCTGTTCTCTATTCTTTTCTTTACAGAGCAGCTCTAACGTCACTTTTTAAAGTCTTCCATGTTTTCTTTCACATTCAAACTCAAATGCAGTTGCCTTCACTAATTTGGGAAATCCCATTTTGGACTTATCTCTTGATCACCAATTACATGTTCATCACTTCAATTTTCATGCCATTTTTAGAGTGTATCCTGTTTGTTCCTCCTTTAGAACATTTGCTCCAGTTACTTCCTCTTTCTAGAATATTTTGTCTCCTTGTCTTTGTACACATATTTCCTCTTAATCTAGATCTCAACTTCAGTGATGCTTCCTAACACAAAATGACACATCTTCCCTGATCTCTGAATCTAAACTAGCCACATGTATGTAACTCTCTAATATATGCCCATTTTTTTGCCCTGAATATAATTTATCATCATCTGATAATTTTCTTATTATTTATTTAATATATTTATTTTCTCTGTCCCCCAACCAAAACATCACTCCATGAAGGTAGAGAACTGGTCTGTCTCCTTCATCACTGTATCTTCAGCGTCTAAAACCATGAATAAATTAATGCAGAAAATTGATAAATATATAAGAGAGTAAAATGAAAACAATTTAGAACTGTTGTGCTTTGCATAAATACCTCCATTTTTTTCAGAGTGTTTTATTCAGTAAAGATCTAATAAAATGTGAAAACCAAAATAGGAACATGTCCCAGTGGGAATAGTTAAAAATATCTCAGGTTTAAATAGCATAGTGTGTAATAAAGACCCTTGCTATTACCATGTTTTTCAGAATGCTAATTATATCTTTGATTTGGATAAATGTGTTAGTTAAGAGTCTCCAGCTTATTTCTGAAGGAAACGTTTGGAAAAGTGCAGAAACCGTAAAAGCAATTAGAGACAACCGCTGTTATCCATGCTTTAAATCCTAAAGGTTCTTTAAAGTTGTTCCTCAGAGAAAACAAATTGAATTTTTGAACATAAAATGAAGTTTGAAGGCATCACCTTTTCCATCTACAATAGCATCAAGGTAAATTTCATTTGATTTGAAAAGTCGTAGTGGTGTCCTTCTGCTTAATAGCAGCATTTAGGTTACAAAGGCTTCTGTTCACACAGGGACATTCTCAAAACACTAGATGCCCTGTGTCCACTAACAGTTTATGGACAACAGGAAAAAGTTTTAGTTGCTAACAAGTTGAATTATTAGTAGCTATGGGTGTGTGGACCATGTTGGTAGGAGGGTTCAGAAACAGGACGTTGTCCAAACAAGTGCCCCATTTAGAGTATTTACAGAATGTTCCTCTTCTGTCTGGAAATTCTAGAATTGAAGGTAATGACAGAAAAATCTTGGCAAATTATAGGTTGGAAGAGTAGTTCATGTTATAAAGAGAAATGAATCAGAACTGTGACAAACACTTCCAATTGAGAACAGAATTTTTGCAGGATAAACAATAATAGAAATAGAAAATAAACTATATATTCATATTAGTGAAAACATCTAAGAAGTATGTAGAGCTTTGGTGGTAAAAATCGGCAATATTTTCAATAAATCATTTTACTTATATTTTATTTTATGAAGTTCAAAGCACACTTGGGTAGTTGCAGCTTGACTTATTCATAGTATGTTATTATTCACATATATTTTGGGAAGATTTCCAGGCTGTGAGAGCAAGAGCAGTGCATGATTAAAGAAGGAATCAGTCCTGGTAATTGGTGTTTACAAATGGTTTGTGATTCAAGATTATAAACCATCAGTTAATTTCACCAGTTGAGAATACTCATAACTACTCTCCTTTGTCCCTCCTGCCACATAGCCTTTAGCTGTACACTTCCTATTAGTCATGTTTTCACTCCCAGGCTTCCTTTCTGTTTGATTTATCCCAACTCCATTCTGGGAGAAAGGAAAAGATTTTTACTGTATAATCTGCCTCAACATCAATTATCAGCTTCACCCCAGAGCATCCTTCTATATACATGTACACACATACACTTTCTCCCTTATATATGCCTCTATGGTGGAATATTTAGCATAAGGAGATGGGAAGTCAAGTAATATTTTCCCCAAATGTTGAAACAAATTGGAAGTAGAGTACAATACTACTCTTGTTTGAAGTTTGAGTTTTCCCTCTGTATCAGGTGACACAAAAGGGAACATATGACTTCTGACCATAAAATACTCACCTCTGTGACCACCATTACTGTTTGTGCAGCCTGCATTTTCTAAAGCACTTTCACTTAGAATAGCAAGAGAACCAGCTAAAAGAATGCTCCTTTTTCTGTTCCAATTTCCTGCCTATAATAATGGGCTCTCTGTTGCTGCTAATTTCCTGCTTCTGTGAATCCTAGTAATCTATAAGAATTCATTTCCATTGAACTCTAAAACACCACTTTAGCTCTATCTTGGAAATATGCTTCTCTGGAATTTTGAAGTTAAATGAATGTGTCTGTGTGTGTGTGTGTGTGTGTGTGTGTGTGTGTACAAATGTGAAAGTCTAAGGTGCAGATGCCACAGCAAATTTATATTTCGTGATTTGACTTTATATGTTGAGCCTATGATGTAATGAGATAACCACAAGTATACTACTGTCAAACTCACCGCTTTCATTCGCATCTTGTAAAAGTGTCTGACATCAGTTATTTTGTATTTTTGAGTTTTTATATGAGTATACATGATGCCAGTCAAATGGATATAGATGTAGAAAATAGATATTCAAAGTCTCTGTGGGTAAAGTCAGGTACATAAATGGCAGGAGGGGGGCAAAGAACATAAAGATTATACATAGATAAACATAAACTACCTAACTTATAGAAACTTGGGCAAACTTCCAGATGTCTAGTTTCACTGCTTGCGTTCATATAATTCACATCCTTCCTTGTTCTCAACCTTTGCTCTGTCATCCAAAGTCATCAGTTCAGTCACCTTCCCTACACAAGAATAGCAATTCTTCACACTTCTCCAGTATGTCATTATATACAAAAATATTTAATCACATGTGTGGCTTTGTGATCTGAGTAACATTATCAAAGATGTGAAGGATAATAAGGAAAACATGAATATTTTTTGACATTTTTCTGTCACCTCTTCATTTTTTCAGTCTTTTATACAAAAGCCTGTGTTCCTAGCACATGACATGATGTCGTGTGCTATACACAGCCTGTGGGAAAAACCTAAAGTCTTCAGACACTAATAAATGTCTTCCCAATGAATCTATTGTCTGCTAGAACAATAACTCAATAAGTTAGTGGCAGGTCTTGACTCAAGTCATTTCTTGTACAGGCTACAGATAACATTACTGTCTGAATGATGTTGCAAAAATGACTAGAAAGTGCCAGTAGGGAACTACATAGCACAGTAATAATTTCCTAACACAGTGACAGGACAAATTCTGAATTCCCAAGAGAACTCTACACCCATGCAAAGTTTTTAAAAGCATAAAGTTTTGGACATATTAGATCAGGCCAATCGTTAAAACAAATCCTAATAATTAATCTCCACCAAATTTATTTCTGGATCTCAAAGGCTGCTCAGAGTAGATTCTGGGGAATAGATTTTGGATTCAGATCTAAGTAGCATCCCTTAATTAACTATGACCTTGGGAAGTGAATTATTCCTCTTAGTTTCTCTTTTCTCATTGAAAACTTAAATTGTTTTATTTTGAAAAATTAACTGCAAATATTTGTAAAACATTTGATATGTGCATAAGTATAATATCCATCATGTAAAGTTTTGGTAAGTGAAATATATGCAGCAGAAATCCCAGTGAGTTCCTGAATCATCCTTGTTTCTTTCTTATTATAGATCTTACTCCTTGCAAAATGAATACCTATTACAAAATAAGTGCTCAGTTATGATTTGTTGAATAAATAAATCAGTGAATAAGTAAATCTGAGGTTTTCCAACATTTCTAGCATCAAGAAATCAAATAAATAAATAAAGGTGAGAAGCCTTTGCCGGCATTGTGTAATTGGGGTTTTTTCCTTCATTAAATCTAAGATGGTATTGACTTTAAGGGGTATTGTTATAAAGTCACTGAAGAGGAAAAAAAATAAATTATGTCAGACATTAATAGTAAAGTTTCATATGTATTTATTTTAATTATTGCACCTGAGCACTCATAAAATATTACCTGGGTGACAAATTTTTTTGGAGAGAGATATTAGCCCTATTATCCCAGACTATCCCCAAGATGCTGAGGCTGTTCAAGGTGTATAGTAACCCAGAGAAGAATGCCTGTTGTTACAACCCGAAGTTGTGATCTTCCTTATAAACATCTTCATCTTCACCTGAGAGAAGGAAAAGTGAGTTTGGGGATAAGTATCCTATGTGTTATGTTTTAAGGATCACATCTATCTACAACACTTGGATCTCTTAACAGTCTCTTGATGCACTCCCTTATTACATTATTTATTCATTTAGCAAACATTTACACATTTATTTCACTACTGCCTAAGGTCTGGTGATATGAAGACTTATGGTCTAAGGAAATATCATCTTGGTACATATTGAGATACATACACATATAGTAAAGTACAAAGTAGACTTTGATAATGCTAGAAGAGGAGAAAACCAATCTGTAACAAAATACCAAAACAGACAAAAAGTCCTACTCACATTTCAGGTTTTGGAGAATAATTGTTTAAAATAATCATTTTAAATGATGGTTAGAACTATTGTTGTTTTATATATTTTCTTAAGCAATTACAATGTCAAGGTTTTTTATTCCATGAATTCAGAATTACTAGCTAAAGCATTTGAAATCTTAAAACTCAATTAAAAAAAACTTTTCTGGATAGTGTTTCATTAGATAGTTTTTATCGCACTTGTTATTTTATTATCCAAAATTGGCACCATTTCTCAAAAGAGTTTTTACATATATTATCATTATTTCATTTAATTTTTTATAATCCTATACAGTAACAGGGATTTTTATTCTTATTTTTATCCCTGAAGAAACTAATCATCAGAGAAAGACAATTAAGGAAAGTCATAGAATTTATTAATGGAAAAGCAAGAATTACTTCCAGTCTTTTTATGTCACAGTGAAGGTTCTTTTCTCTCCATTGTTCACATGGTGGGAGCTTAATAACACTTTCCAAGTTTAGAGGAAGAAGGAAAGAGTCATAAAAATGGTTTCATTCACTTAGCCATCTTTGTTTAAAGTTACTTGTCACTTTTTCTCAAGGAGCTCATAGTGATTTTTCAAATATTGTATTATAACTCTTTATAGAAAGGGATGCATACATCTTCATCCTACAGATGGATAAAGTGAAGGAAGTTATCTACAATTGCCTTACTGCCTGTCTAAATAAGCTGTGGGACTTCTGACTTTTACTATTGTTCTCTAAACTAGGTCCTTTCTAGGTATCTTTCAGTTCTGTTTTATGTACTGTGGATCTATAGTCAGATTTTCTATTTACTAGGTTCATATAAAATCAATATTTATTTTATATAGCACCTTGCACTTCAAAAGATTTAAGGTAAATCAATATTTAGGATTCCTTTCATAAGAAAAGTAATTAGATAACTTCTCCAACATTGCAGCTACTGCAGATTTGAAAGCTGTTGAGTTGTTCAAATCAAAGGAACAGTCACCTAGCTTATACTAGTAACTTCCTAAAATAACAACTAAAGATGATTTTATTTATGATTAAATTCTAGAAATAAATTAAAAAATAACAGAAACTGTGAACTGTTAAAAAGATCTCAGTTTTGTTTTTTAATGTGATTCCAGGTGAACAGAAACAGAGAAGAATATCTGGAATATTCCCTCAATGTTATTTTAGATAATCAAATGTTTTAGTCAGCATTTTCACTGCTGTGGCCAAAAGAGCTGACAAAAACAATTAAAAGAGGAAAAGTTTATTTTGGGGCTCACTGTTTCAGATGTCTCAATCCATACATAGCCAGCTCATTCCTCAGGACTCCAGGTAAGGCAGTATGTAGGAGAGGAAAGCAGGTTCAGACGTGACCACCAAAAAGCAGAGACTCTACTTGCCAGGGACAAAATATATATTCTAAAGGCACATTTCCCCTAAGACCTTCCTCCTCCAGCCATACCCTACATGTATACAGTTACTACCAAATTAATCTTTATCAGGGGATTAATGTACTGCTTACATTAAACCTTTTGTAACTCAATCATTTCATCTCTAACTTTTTTGCATTGTCTCACACACGAGCTTCTGAGGGACACCAAATCTACACTATAACATCAATGCATGTAATGTGAAAAGTCAGTTTTAAGTGGAGTTGTGAAATAGAATGCTAATTTTTATTTTGTTCTTTGAAAGTAGGATTGTCACAATATAATTTGTTAAACATAATATTTACCCTGTCAAATGAACCAAGGGATAAACAATGCGTTTTGTAAGGGATACTTCTGAGAACAAAATAGTCATCGTAATAATAATAATTAAGTTGAGTTGAAAGAATTACTAAAGCAATTGTATCCTTGGCTAAAAGAAAACATACTAAGAAAATCACTATTCTATACTCCAACACAAATATGTTAGATTCTGCCCTTGGAGAGATCCTGACCAACCTTCAAACTACTCTATATTTTCCTGAACAAATACCATCAGATCCTATGCTCATTTCTACTTCTCTGTTGCTAAACTCTGAAATATTTGTATTTGATGAGATGAATGAGAAATGTGTTCCTTTAGACAACTTGGGATTAAAGCCATAATTAAGATTTAGAATTCAATATGCTACCCTCCCCCCACTCTCAAGTTCTATGAGATCAATTTTCATAAATTCCACGTAAGAATGACATCTGGTTGGCTTATTTTATTTAACCTAACATTTTCTGATTCCATATATATATATATACATCACACAGGGGGCTGAGTTTGTGGCTCAGTGGTACAGTGTTCACTAGCATGCATGAGGCACTGGGTTCAATCCTCAGCACCACATAAAATAAAACAAAGATATTGTGTCCCCCTTAAACTAAAAAAAAATGAATATTAAAAAAATCGCCCAGTATCCTAAAATGTGAATAAATTATGGCTTTATGTATTACTTAAAAGTAAATCTAATTTTGTAAAAAAACAAAAAATTCTTATCACTGAATATACTTCATGACTCTAAAACTCATTTCGTTGGTCAGATAACCACATTCCTAGTCACTTGATAATTATCTAGTAGTGATATCTTTGTATTCATAACTGTACATGTAAGCTAGGATACAAGGTCAAATACAAACATTTGTTACAATGCTAGATCACAGTACTTCTTTTTGGCTTTAGCTACTTACTGATAAAAAGACAACCATTTTATCTATAAAAAATAATTTGCTTCCCCAGACCTATATTTTTACCAGTGTATTCCATGGATTTTTTAATTCTAAATAACTTGATGATTGACACACTGCATTTTTATTAAACTTTTAATTTAATGGCATGGGAGTAAATAGTGAAAAGTAATGTTTAAAGCAGCAATATATTCTTCCAGGTAGTGAAATACCAAGCTGATAATGATAAACTACAGGGAATTCTTGGTATTGACTGTGGTATGGAAAATGGAAGATGAACTTCGATGTAGATAAGAAACTTCAAATCGTAACCTAATTTTAAAATAAAACAGGCTCTGAACTTTTAGATATAACTTGGGAAAAACAGACTTAGGAATACATACAAATTAATTTGGAAACTGTTGATCCTAATTTATAATTATAGAGAGATTAAATTACATTGCAGGTAAATCTATTGTAAATAATATTTATTTTCTTATCCTTATACATGTAATAGAACAGGATGTTTGGGTATGAACAATACCATGAGTCATAGCCATTTCTCTAATTTGAAAAATAAAGATATTGAAAACCTTAGGAAATAGGAAAAAAGAAAAAAGAGAAGTGTATGACAAATTCCATACAGACCAATTCCTGAATAGGTGAATTGATTAGAGTGTATCTATCTGATAAAATAATTTAAATATTATAAAGTACCAAAGGATATAAATGAATTGAACATGGTATTGTTCTTTAGATTCTGGAGAACTGGAAATATTATTTCAATAATGTGTTGGAAATTGTTTCAAATCATTTAAAAACTATATCAAATACTTTATATTGGGAATTAAGCCAACTTAGGATACAAGGTCAAATACAAAAATTTGTTACAATGCTAGATCACAGTAGTTCTTTTTGGCTTTAGCTACTTACTGATAAAAATACAACCACTATATCTATAAAAATAATTTGAGAAAACAATAAAGTAGAGGAATGCTGCAGTTTTAGTAAGCAATGTGGATGGTTACCGCTTTTCCCTCTTCCAAGTTTTCTTCATAAGGGTATAAGGAGAAAATCAAGCAACTCTTTACCAAAGGAGCATTGTATACCTCAAAATTTTTAGTAGGAGCAACACTTGCTAAAAATTAACATATGGAGATACCTTTTCTTCATCACTTTCTTCTATAGAAACTAGAAGAGAGAGATAAAGCTACATACTTTGTGATTTAACCCGTTTTCTCTCTTAATTCTATTTTTTTCTCGTTCTTTCATGTTCTTTCTTCCTTTCCTTTCCATCAGTGAGGGTTCTCATCACTGAAAAATCTCTGCATTAAAAACATTGCATTAGTGAATGCAACATAAGACAATTTTATGTGTGACTTTCAAAATCATTATCATTAAAAAATTAGAACATATTATAACTTAATATTTTTTAAAAGAATGTAAATTCATATAAACAAGAAAATTATATCTAAATAAAAGTTCTAAGGCATCAAAACATATTAAATGTAATACAAAGTTTAATAGAAGCTTTTCTAGGTTACAGAATAAATGAGCTTTTATTACAGACAGTTCTTGATTTACACAGTTCCAACATGTATACATATCAATTACCATAATTCAAGAGAAATTTCTCAACAACATGGATTAAATTTCAGTTTCCACACTATATTAACTATAACTGCATAATGCACAAACTGCACTACTGCTATTCAATCCACAAATTTTTATGTACCTAAACAGAGGCACATTCTGATCAATGATCAGTTACCTTATTTCTTTTAAACTCTGTTAGTGATTGGTCACTATTTTAGTCAGCTTTTCATTTCTGACCAAAATACCTTACTGAAAAATTTAGAGGAGGAAAAAAGTTTCGAGAAGTTCAGTCCATGGTCAGCTGACTCCATAGCTCTGGGCCCAAGATAATGCAGATCATTATGGTGGAGGGACATAGTGGAGGAAAGAAGCTCAGAATATGGTAATCAAAAGGCAGAGAGAACAATAAATAAATTAGACTTAACTGACTTGTATAGGATATTTCATCCTTCAATGTGAGAATACACTTTCTTCTCAGCAGCACATGGATCCTTCTCTAAAACAGACCATATATTATGCCACAAAACAACTCTTAGAAAATATAAAAAAATAGAGATACTACCCTGCATTCTAATCAGACCGTAATGGAATTAAATTAGAAATCAATGATAAAATAAGAAATAAAAGCTACTCCAACACCTGGAGACTAAATAATATGCTACTGATTGAACAATGGGCTGCAGATGACATCAAAGAGGAGATTAAAAAAATTCTTAGAGGTGAATGAGAACACAGACACAACATATCGAAGTATCTGGGACACTGTGAAGGCAGTTCTAAAAGGAAAGTTCATTGCATTGAGTTCATTCCTCAAAAGAAGAAAACGTCAACAAATAAATGACTTAACATTACATCTCAAAGCTCTAGAAAAAGAAGAACAATCCAACACCAAAAATGGTAGAAATCAGGAAATAATTAAAATCAGAGCTGAAATCAATGAAATTGAAACATAAGAAACAATTGAAAAAATTGACAAAACAAAAAGTTGTTTTTGAAAAAAAAAATAATATTGACAGACCCTTAGCCAGGCAAACAAAGAGAAGGAGAAAGAAAACTCAAATTACTAATATACATGATGAAAAAGGAAATATCACAACAGACGCTACAGAAATACAGGAGATAATTCAAAATTATTTTGAAAACTTATATTCCAATAAAATACAAAATATCGAAGGCATCAACAAATTTCTAGATTCGTCTGATTTTCCCAAACTGAAACAGGATGAATTACACAATTTAAACAAACCAATTTCAAGCGATGAAATAGAAGATGCCATCAGAAGCCTACCAACCAAGAAAAGCCCAGGACCAGATGGATACATACCCGAGATCTACAAGACATTTAATGAAGAACTAATACCAATACTCTTGAATTTATTTTAGGAAGTAGAAAAAGAGAGAGCACTTCCAAACTCATTCTATGAGGCCAATATCACCCTGATCCCCAAACCAGGCAAAGACACATCAAAGAAAGAAAACTTCAGGCAAATATCCCTAATGAACATAGATGCAAAAATTCTTAATAAAATTCTGGCAAATCAGATACAAAAACATATTAAAAATATAGTACATCACAATCAAATAGGGTTCATTCCAGGGATGCAAGGATGGTTCAACATGCGGAAATCAATAAATGTAATTCATTACATCAATAGACTTAAACCATATTATTATCTCAATAGATGCAGAAAAAGCATTCGACAAAATACAGCACCACTTCATGTTCAAAACACTAGAAAAACTAGTAATAAGAAGAAATATCTCAACATGGTAAAAGCTATCTATGCTAAGCCCCAGGCCAACATCATTCTAAATGGAGAAAAATTGAAAACATTTTCTCTAAAAACCGGAACAAGACAGGGATGCCCTCTTTCACCACTTCTATTTAACATAGTTCTTGAAACACTGGCCAGAGCAATAAGACAGATGAAAGAAATTAAAGGGATACAGATAGGTAAAGTAGAACTCAAATTATCACTATTAGCTTATGATATATGATTTTATACCTAGAAGACCCAAAAACTTCCACCAGAAAACTTCTAGAACTCACAAATGAATTCAGCAAAGTAGCAGTATACAAAACCAACACCCATAAATCAAAGGCATTTCTATATGTCAGTGACAAATCCTCTGAAAGGGAAACAAGGAAAACTACCGTGTTTACAATAGCATTAAAAAAAATTAAATAAAACACTTGGTAATCAACTTAATGAAAGACATGAAAGACCTCTATAACGAATACTACAGAACATTAAAGAAAGAAATTATAGAAGACCTTAGAAGATGGAAAGATCTACCTTGTTCTTGGATAGACAGAATTAATATTTTCAAAATGACCATACTACCAAAAGCACTATACAGATTTAATGCAATTCCAATCAAAATACCAATGATATACCTTGTAGAAATAGAAAAAGCAGTCCTGAAATTCATCTGGAAAAATAAGAGACCCAGAATAGCTAAAGCAATCCTTGGCAAGAAGAGTGAAGCAGGTGGCATCATTATACCAGACCTTAAATTATACTACAGAGCAACAATAACAAAAACAACATGGTATTGGCACCAAAATAGACTGGTAGACCAATGGTACAGAATAGAGGACAGAGAGACTAACATATATAATTTCAGTTTTCTTATATTAGACAAAGGGGCCAAAAATGTACATTGGAGAAAAGATAGGCTCTTCAACAAATGGTTCTGGGAAAACTGGAAATCCATATGCAACACAATGAAATTAAACCCCTATCTCTCACCATGCACAAAACTCAACTCAAAGTGGATCAAAGACCTAGGAATTAGACCAGAGACACTATGCCTACTGGAAGATAAAGTAAGCTCTAATTTCTAACAAGTCAGATTAGGCTCCAAGTTCCTTAATAAGACTCCTGTAGTGCAAGAATTAATATCAAGAATCAATAAATGGGATAGATTCAAACTAAAATCTTCTTCTCATCAAAAGAAACAATCAGTGAGGTGAATAGAGAGCCTACTAATTGGGAACAAATTTTTACCACATGCACATCAGATAGAGCAATAATCTCTAGAATATATAAAGAACTCAAAAATCTTAACACCAACAAAACAAATAACCCAATCAATAAATGGGCCAAGGATTCTTATTAAGGAATTTGGGGCCTAATTCGACATGTTGGAAATTGGAGCTTACTTTTTCTTCTATTAGGTGTGTTTTCTCTGGTCTAATTCCTAGGTCCTTGATCCACTTTGAATTGAGTTTTGTGCATGGTGAGAGATAAGGGTTTAATTTCATTTTGTTGCATATGGACTTCCAGTTTTCCCAGCACCATTTGTTGAAGAGGCTATCTTTTTTCCACTGTACATTTTTGGTGCCTTTGTCTAATATAAGATAGCTGAAATTATATGTATTAGTCTCTGTGTCCTCAATTCTGTACCATTGGTCCACCAGTCTGTTTTGGTGCCAATACCATGCTGTTTTTGTTACTATTGCTCTATAGTATAATGTAAAGTCTGGTATGGTGATGCCACCTGCTTCACTTTTCTTGCTCAGGATTGCTTTGGCTATTCTGGGTCTTTTATTTTTCCAGATGAATTTCATGACTGCTTTTTCTATTTCTTTGAAGAATGATATTGGGATTTTGATTGGAATTGCATTAAATCTGTATAATGCTTTTGGTAGTATGGACATTTTGATAATATTAGTTATACCTATCCAAGAGCAAGGTAGGTCTTTCCATCTGAGTTCTTCTATGATTTCTTTCCTTAGTGTTCTATAATTTTAATTATAAAGGCCTTTCACCTCTTTTGTTAACTTGATTCCTAGGTTTTTTTTTTTTTTTTTTTTTTTTTTTTTGATGTTATTGTAAATGGGGTAGTTTTCATCATTTCCCTTTCAGAGGCTTTGTCGCTGATGTACATCACAATAGCTAGGTTGTGGAACCAACCTAGATGTCCCTCAGTAGATGAGTGGATAAAGAAAATGTGGCATATATACAAAATGGAATTTTACTCAGCAATAAAAGAGAATAAAAAATAATGGCATTTGCAGGTAAATGGATGAAGTTGGAGAATATAATGCTAAGTGAAATTAGTCAATCTCAAAAATCCAAATACTGAATGTTTTCTCTGATATAAGGAGTCTCACAGTATTGTTGGATGGGGGTACATAGGACACTAGAATGGTCAAAGAAAAGGGAGGGGAAGGGAGGGAGCAATGGGGGAGGGAGGGGGATGGGGAATGAGATGGATATCATTAGGCATGATTGAAGACGTGAATGGTATGAATATACTTTGTATACAAACAGTTGTATGTAAAAAGATGCTATATATGTGCACTATGAATTGTAATTATTATAAATGACAAAAATAAATTTAAAAAAATAAATGGGCCAAGGATCTGAAAAGACACTTCTCACAAGAAGATATGCAACAATACATGAAATCATATTCAACAAATATACATAAATCACAATCAACAAATACATGAAAAAATATTCAACATCTCTGGCTATTAGGGAAATGAAAATCAAAACCACTCTAAGATTTCATCTCACACCAGTCAGAATGGCAGCTATTCAGAACACAAACAACAATAAATGTTGGTGAGGATGTGGGGAGAAAAGGCACACTCATACATTGCTGGTGAGACTGCAAAATGTGCAGCCAATATGGAAAGCTGTATGGAGATTCCTTGGAAAACTGGGAATGGAACCACCTTATGACCCAGCTATGCCATTCCTCAGTCTATACCCAAAGGACTTAAAAACAGCATACTACAGGGACACAGCCACATTAATGTTTATAGCAGCACAATTCACAATAGCTATACTACTCAGCAACTAAAAGATAATAAAATCATGGCATTCACAGGTAAATGGATAAAGTTGGAGAATATAATGCTAAGTGAAGTTAGCCAATCCCAAAAACCCAAATTCTGAATGTTTTCTCTTATATAAGGAAGCTGATTCACAGTGGGGTTGGGATGTGGAGCATAGTTGGATTAGAGGAACACTAGAATGGCAAATGGGGAGGGAGGGGAAGGGAGGGGGCAAGAGGGTGAAAAAATTGATGGTAGAATGAGATGGATAATATTACCCTAAGTGCATGTATGAAGACACAAATGGTGTGAATATACTTTGTATACTACCAGTGACATGTAAAAATGTGCTCTATAAGTATAACATTTATAACAACTTAGAATAAAACAAAACAAAAAATAAATAAAAAGGCAGAGAGAGAAAGAGAGAGAGTGATAGCGAGTGCCCAAATGACCAGGGACAAAACATAAGCCTCCAAAGACACACCCCCACTGACCTATTTCTTCCAGCTACACCTTACCTTCCTATAGTTACCTTCTCGTTAATCTATCAGTTTATGAATCCACTGATTAGGTTAAAACTCTTCTAACTTAATCTTTTTACCTCCAAAATTTCTTGCATTGTTTTATCCATGAGGTTTTGAAGGACACTTTACATAGAAAGCAGAATATTCTATTCCTAATCCCCAAAAGCTCATGCTGATCTCACAATGAAAAATACATTTAGTCCATTTCCAAGAGTTCCCATAGTCAACCATTCCAGCTTTTCCCAACAGTCCAAGTCTAGAGTCTTCACTGAAACTCAAGGCAAACTCTCAGCATGAGCACTTGTAAAAATATCAAAAGCAAGTTACATATATCCAATATATAAAGATTTCCACTCCAGAAAGGAGAAATAAGGGCATAGAAAAATGGGATGGGAACAAAGCAAGACTGAAATTCAGCTGGGCAAACAAGTCCTGTAGCATCATGTTCAGGATCTGAGACACAGGGCTTTGTGATGTTCTCTTTAAAGGGCTCCTGTAGCCCTTTTCCCATGGCCTTGTTAGTTGCAGCCTAGATGAGCTCTCTCTTCTGCTCCATTCCTGCAGCTTTCCTTAGAAGACATTCCTTGTTATTGGCCTCTCTCTCTCTCTCTCTCTCTCTCTCTCTCTCTCTCTCTCTCAGGGATCTCAGGGATCTCCACTGCAGCTTTGGTTTCTACCTCACAACTTTATGCATAACCCTCTTAGGGGATGACTGAAGGAACTCTGATCTTGCTATACTTTGTTTCCCACCACCCCCCAACTTCAGACTTCTTTTGAAATCTTGGTGGAAGCATCCATGACTTTCTAATTTCAACATTCTACATTCCTGCAGAGCTATCACCACATGATTAACACTAAAGCCTGTTGCCATCTCAATTAGTATCAGCCTTCTGGTACCATAGCTGCAGTAACCTCTGAGTTCCTGGGAAATTAAGCATGATGAGAAAACTTCCTAGGCACCCCTTTGCAAGCAAGGTGCCCTCATGCTTCCTTCTCAAAGAATGTTTACTTTTCTGTCCTTGAGATTGACATGGGTATGGTCTTGCAAATTCTTGAGATGCCCTCCAGCCACCTTTCCTTGTGTCTCTGTGAAAAGTACTTGACATCTCTTTAGTGACAATAATGACTTTAACAACTACAGCTTCCTCAGCCCCAGTTTTACTTGCACTTTCCTGGCCAAACTGAAAGCTTTTTAAATCTTTCTGCTTTCCTTTCTGTTCCTGATCATCACAGTAAACTTGGTTAAAAGACACCAGAAATATCCACACCTCCCCCTATATGTTCTGCTGCCTTGAAATTTTCTCAGCCAGATTAATTGGTCCATTACCTTTAAATTCAGACTCTCAGAAAAATCTCAGGGCATGGGGAAATTTAGACAATTTATTTGGCAGAACATAACATGAATGGCCTCTCCTTCAATTTCTCATATAATTCTCCTTCTCTGAAACCTCACGAATCCTGTCTTTACTGTCCATAATTCTGTTGGCATTCTCTCTTCTGAGCCCCAACCAGAATTGCCCATTAAGCTCTGCTTGCAACATTTTAAAACTTTTCCAGCTTGCATTTCTTAACTTTTCAAAGTGTCTTCCCCCTACAAACCAGCTCCAAAAGCTTCTGAACCTGATGCAGTCAAGTTAGTCACATAAACAACTTCAATTCTGGTACCAATTTTTTGTTCTACTTTTTTTTTTAGTGGCACTGGGGATTGAACTCAGGACCTTGCATGTGCTAGGCAAGCACTCTACCACTGAGCTACATCCCAAGCTCTCAATTTTTTGTTTTAGTTAGCTTTTTGTTTCTGCAACCAAAATATCTGACAAGAACATTTCAGAGGAGGAAAAATATATTTGGGCTCATGATTTTATAGGTTCAGTCCATAGTTGGCCAATTCCGTAGCCCTTGTCCCCAGATGAAGCAGAATGTCATAGTGGAGCATCATTATGATGAAATCAGCTCAAGACATGGAAACCCAGAAAGAGAGACTGCTTCTAGCCAGGGAAAAAATATAAACCCCAAGGCACACCCCTAGTGATCTACTTCCTCCAGGTATACCCTACCTTGCTATAGCTACCACCTAGTTAATCCATCAGTGAATTAATCCACTCATTATGTTAAAACTCTCCTAATCTAATTTTTCACCTCTGAAATTTTTGCATTGTCTCATACAGGATCTTAGGAGATACCTCGTATCTACACCATAATAGTCACTGCACATCTGTTATTAACATCATACCCAACAGCAATGCCTACATTGATCTAGGTTCTTTGTCTTCCAGTGATCAAGTCATGTGGAACTGAACTTTACAAAAATAGGTAATTTAAGTTAACTGAAAACATACTCTTCCTGAGACTTTGCATCCTCTGATCATCATCTCCCCATTCATGTCAATCGAGCAACAGGTACCAATCATTCTACTTTTTGCTTCTGTAAGTTCAATTATTACCATCCCACCTGTAAGTGAGAACATTCAGCTTTCTGTGCTTGAATTACCCTCACTTAGCACAATGTCCTCTAATTACATCCATGTTATCACAAATAACAGAATTTCTTCCTTTTTAAAGCTGAATAATATTCTACTCTTTATATATATTTTCTTTATTCATCTATACTTTAACATTTAGGTTAAAGAGGGACTTGGACAAGAAAACCGAAATTGCAGGAAATGAAATAAGACATGCTAATCCTGGAAGTAAAATTCGCTTAAAAATAAATGAACTTATAGGAGAAATGGCTGATTGTAGTAACAACACTGCTACCATTTGAGAGACTAAAGACATGCAATTACAGGAATTTAGTGAAAGTAAATAAGGAATTGGTTACATCAAAAGAGAATGAAGATGAGACAGAGGAAGTAAAGACAGCAAAATCATTAACCTTAAAGGAGCTCTTGGATATAGATCATGACTTTGGAAGATTAAAGGATAAAATGTTGGATGTGGATCTACATTTTAAAGGAATTGTTACATTTTACCAGGGCATAGAAAAATGCCAACTCCACATTTTACATTACACAAGAAAAAGGGAATAATATTCAAATGAGCCACGATATGGTTTTGGAAAAGAAAGAAAAGACTTGAGTTCTCAGTGTTTTCTTGCATTTTCAATTATACACTTCCTCTTTCAGTTCTTTCATTATACATTTACTACTTAAGATAAAGGAAATTTTAATGTGAAGTCACAGAATGATCAAATTTTTCCTATTGATTGATAAGATAATTTTTGAAAGTATTTTTAAGTTTCTTTACTATTATCCAAAGTGCATATTGGTTTATTTTCAAAAGTTTCTTCAACATATTTTATTATATTATTAATTTATAGCAGTAATATATTACACATATTATTCTACAATGAGAACATAATTTAAGAGAAGAACTAAAAGCCATTTTCAAAATTTTTAAAAACACAAGTCAAATTTGGACACTTAAGTAAAAATCATGATGGGGGTGAGGGAGTAGTTTGAGGAAAAGATTCCACATAAAACATTTTACCATAAGTATAGTATGTCTTTAAAAAATTATACTGTCTAGAATTTAAATTAAAATTTCTAAATGTTTAGGTAATTAAATAGACTATTAATGTGCTCTGAACATTACTAAATTCCTTAATCATTCATAAGAAATTAACTTACCAATTATTTCTTCATTGTTTTTATACTGCTAAGAAATTCAGGATAAAGCGAAAACTCAAAGATCCAACAAAATATAACATAATGCATAAATTTAACAAATTTACTCAGTGACTCCAGTTTATCACTTTGATTTTTTAAAAAATGAGGACAATAAACTTTTCCTCAAATGTTAGATGTAGGAGATTTTTTTTTTTTGCAACTTGGTTTTCTCTATGAACTGAAAGCAAATATATCTTTATGTTAAGGAAAATGTGTTCAGCTCATTTTACTGGAAACCCCATTCAGTCATTCAACCAGGGTGCTGAGTGAATGGAGTCGGGTCACAATGACAAATAGGATGCAAACTCTGTACACAGGACCCCACCATCTGTTTGATACTTTCAGTCCTTGTTCCTCTCAGATCCATTTTCCACACATCCTTATCCTGCTCCAAGCAAAGGAAGGCTCACCAAGCCTCTTTGTGGCTGTTTGTTTTATTTGCCCCTTGGGAGACAGTGCTGAGAAGTTAATGCAGAATAATTTTTTCCTCTGTTCCCATTCTTCCATGTTAGCTGCATTTCTAGCAGTGACTATCCTCCTGTGAATACAGCTCTCTCAGATGGCTCTTGACCTAGGTGGCAGTTCTCCTTATGTTCTAGCAGTGCATCCCCCCATCCCACCACCACCAATGCAGACCTAGAATTAGTGACAGCTTCCTATTCTTATTTCAGTATCACCCTTCAGTTTTAGTAACCCTAGTCACCTTTATTGGTAAATAGCCCCTTTATTGAATTTTCTTTTAAAAAAATCCCTCTAGTATCCTGCCAAACTGACCAATAAAAGGTAGATGGAGTACTGTGAGACTTTAAATAAGAAATCTATTCATCTATTTTGCATTGATATCGAAATACACATCAATAAGATCATTCAGGTTAGTGTTTAACTTCTCTATACTTTTTTTTTTTTTTTTTTTTTTTTTTTTTTATCCCTGTGTCTTGCTTGGAGGCCATCTATACCTTTGACAAAAGTAGTGCACATTTTGATATCAGGAAAACTGCTAACAAATGTTTCATACCAGTCCTTTATAATATTGTACTCTTTCTTCCTTCCCTGCTTCTCATATCAGATTTCTCTGAGCACCCAAAGCACTCCCTTAGGGAAAGACGGGCTGACTCCACCTCAAACCAGGTAAAAGAAATGGTTTGTCAAGACAAGAGCTTTGCAGAACCAAATTTACACCTGTGCTGCAGCTTCCCTAAACAATTTACTGCCACCAGTGGAAACAATTCTTCATTCCCTAATAAAGGTTTTCCAACCATCCAAGAGGAAAATCAATTACTAAATACTTCTATGCCATGAAAGAGATAAATGTGGTGTCTCAACGCAAGTGCCTTATGAACAAGTCACATTTGAAAGATCCACTCTTTGGGGAACACAAACAAGGAAATTCTACCTTATGAGAAAGCAGCAGAGACTTAAGGTCATCGAGAATTTCCCAAATGGTCACAGTCAAGGGACATGACTTGACCTTGCGGGTAGTATTCCCTTACAAAATTAATGATGAAGGATTTAGTAATAGAAATCTCCCTTGGCCTACCATTAATCAAATCCTTTTTCTCCATATTCAAGTATGAAAATGGAGGAAAAAGTATAATAGGATTTCATGCCTATTTTATTTTCTAAGACTAGGTTCTTATGACAGAATAATCACCAGTTTAACAAAGAAATATTCCACCATTTTTAAAAATTGCATTTATGTCTACATTTTTTTCATTAGGAGTTTCATGATTATCATCTGCCTAGTGAGAATCACAGAGCCTTTGAACCAAGAAAAACATTTAGAAGTTGGCCTCAAAAGTTCTCTGCTCCTCCTTACTAATAAAGATACCATTTTTTTAAAATTATTTAAATGTTTTAAATTTTATTTAGCTATGTGTAATTATCATGTGGACTAATAATAACACTCAGTTAAGGTGTTTAAAAATGATTTCTAAAGATATTACCTTGATAGACAATAATGGGGTAAATAAAAAAATTGGGGGAGAAAATTAACATTTAGCTATCATAACATATTAAATCTTACAAAATTTCTGTATTGGGGTACATAAACAATGAATTCACTGGGGTCTGAAGTTAAATGTTTTTAACTTCCAAAAATATATAAATAACATATTTTTGTAAATCTAGAATCATAAATTAAGGGCTGCAATTAAGGTTTTTTTTTTTTTTTTTTTGTACTAGATTGAACCTGGGTGTGCTTAATCACTGAGCCACATCCTCAGCCTTTCCTTTTTTCCTTTTTTTAATATTTAACTTAGAGACACGTTCTCCCTGAGTTGATTTAGTACCCCGCTATGTTGCTGAGGCTGGCTTTGAACTTTTGATCCTCCTGCCTCAGCCTCCTGAGCTGATGGGATCACAGGTGTGCAACACTGTGCCTGGTGAAATCATTTATTTCTGATAGAGAAGCAGTCACTTTCATTTGCAAATTTTAATCATATTCAGAGCTATACATACGCAAAAATTCCTTTAAAGTTTTCACATCTGTATTGAAAATAGACAAACACATATAATGAATTGTTACCTGAACAACACAAAGCACAGAACTTTCTGCTTTATTGCAATGGTAAAATATGAGGGTTCCAGGATCTTCCTTATGTTTCAGAAGAAAATAACCCTTAAATATATTTATATAGTTCTTTTACCATAAGAGACACAAAAGTATTAGGTATTATGAATTAGTTTCTATCTTCACAAAGGCTTATTATTGGTCATAAATACAAAATACACTTAAAATCACTTGGAAGCTTGCTTATTAAATGTTTTTACTGTGAATTAGTTATAATTCTGTGAATTAATAATAGCAATAACAGTATTGTATATAAGCCAAGTGTTTTACACAAAGTTTTTTGCTGCACCAGATATAACATTCCATACTATGAACCATGTATATAAATGATCACCTATCCCTGATGAAAAAGACACTGTCCTCATGTTGAAGAAGATGGAGGGGCTAAATGACTTGCCCTTGTAACTTGCCCTGTTAAAGCATTATTCTCTGACACCACAGCCCAATGCTGCTGTATTCGCTAACCCAACCTGAAAGAAGACAAAAAAAAAAAAAAAAAAAAAAAAAAAAAAAAATTCTGTGGAGTCATTTCACTCCAAGAACCATCCTTATTAATTGGAATAGAGAGATTATGTCAAATAAATAGTCTGAGTCTTAAGGCAACATTACACAAAACTATTTGTTTCTGGTAAAAAGAAAAAATAAATATCCCATACCTTCCTAGAGCTGCTACATTATAAAACAAAAGTAAGAGAAATTAGATTTTCAGAGTGAATAAAGTTAGTCGGAAGAGCAAGTCTGCTCTAGCTTCACAATCTCTAAGCCAACAGAAATTATTTCTAGTACTCCTTACAAAATGTTTTTGGACCCCTGAGGAATTTTGCAGGACTTGCTACTACGGATTAGAAACCACGTGAATAAAGTGTCAAGACAGACAGATTGAAAAGAGCATTCAATATATGTCAAGTGAGGCCACTGGGGAAAATTAAAACAACTTATTATTCATATTTTAAAATATTTACAAAATGTAACCCCCAAGTTCCAATTTGCTTAGCTAAGTTAGTATTTGCACCCCAGTTCAGAAAACATAGAAAGCCTTCCAGTGTCTCTCACTAAAATATCTAGAAAGCATACTATAGATGTCCCTGAAATGAGGCTCATTTAACTGACCCCTTTAAGAGATTTATGGCATCAGAGTCACATATCCAATTCTGCCTGATTAAGGAAGTTTTATAGAAGCAGAACTAGAAGAAAATGGAACTATCTGAGCCAGGCCTATAAATATAGTGTGCAGCGACAAGCCTTTCAGAAGTGTTTATTAAATGAAAAATGGTTTTTTCACCCTGACTGCTGTATTTCATCAGCGGCCTCAAAGCTCCCTGTCAATACCCTTTCACACATATAATTGTCACAGGGTAGGCACTCAAACCAGCAAAGGCACCTTAGTCTCAATGATTCTTTATCCTTAAAACTTTGTGGGAAACTATGAATCAATAATATATTTGTAGTAGGAGAATGATTTTTACTAGTGATAATCACCTTGATCTTTAATGCTTAAAGAAGAAAAGAGAAAGAAAAGAAGGTTTACAGGTTCCATGACCCATTCAATGGTGAGCTCAACCTGGATAGATGATTTATTATGAACCAATTTATTTCCTCTCCGCGAGAGTCAGTCACAATAAAGAGCACTTATTCTAGATCTACTCTCAGTTTGTGGTGTTCTTTTGGTCTCATTTTCAGAAGTAGCTGAAAGCAAAGTACAGTGCGAAAATTACAAGTTTTAAGATTTTCAGTTAATGAAAACTTGTGAGCTTAATTCAAACTCCCTGAAAAGCTAACAGAGTTATATTACATTCTGTTTGGATTTTTAGAGTTTCTTAACACTTTCTGTGATATTTATGATGCACCTTTTACACTGCAGATGTTCTGACAATCTTTTTCTGCTACATGTAAAATTTAGGGTAAATATTTGCAATTGGAAGCTAAATACCATTTAAAGTCATAATTAATATAATAAATAATGCAATTAATTTCATATTCACATTTCCATAGTCAAGCCAAAACTAATATTTAATGCTTGAATTTTTGCTCACCTGATCTTTTTTTAAGTATCATGAAACTATGTATATGCATACGTTTCTCGATTTAGATTCATAAGTTACAAGACTGCTAATAAATTTTAATGCCATTGTGATATAAATAATAGTTCTAATTTTATGAAGAAAATAGGGTAGATCTATGCTGTACTTGTGTAGCTCCTAAATATACCCCCAACAATAATCAATAATAAGCAAATATTATTAAAGAATCATGAGATGTTTGAACTGGAAGTTCTCAGGAGTTGTATTCCTTTCCTAAGGCTTCTGGAACAAAGCTCCACAAATTACCTGGCTTAGAAATAGCAAAAAAATTATTACCTCAGAGTTTTTCAAGCCACAAGTCCAAAATTGAGGTATTTAGAGGGACATGATCTTTCTGAAACTTAGAAAGGACAATTCTTCCATGCCTCTTCCTGGCTTCTGGTGGCTTTCCAGGATTGCAGCTACAGCACTTTAATCTCTAGCTCCATTCTCCAGTGGACTTTTCCATCCAAATACATGTGACTGTGTGCCATTTCTTTCCTCTTCTTATAAGGACATGGGTCAAATTAGTTTAAAGGCCCACCCTCGACCAGTATGACCTCATCTTAATTAATTAGACCTGCAAACACAATTGCATTCTGAGGTTTACATTCAATATCCTTCTTCACACATTTTGGGAGTTAGTACTTCAATGTATTTTTGGAGGTTGTTTCAGTAAGCTTTTTCACTGCTATGACTAAATGACCAGAACAGAACAATTGTAGAGGAAGAAAGTTTATTTGAGGGCTTATGTTTTCAGAGGTCTCAGTCCATAGAAGGTCAGCTCCATTCCTTGGGGCTCAAGGTGAGGCAGAACATCATGGTGGAAGAGTATGGCAGAGGGAAGCAGCTTACATGGTGATCAGCAAGAAGAGAGAGAGAGTATCCAGTTGCCAGATACAAATATGTATCCCAGGGCTGGGGTTGTGGCTCAGTGGTAGAGCACTCGCCTAGCATGTGTGCAGCCTGGCTTCAATCCATTTAAGAATAAAGGCATTATGTACAACTAAAACAAATAAATAGATATATATATATCCCAAAGCCATGCCCCAATGCCCACCTCCTCCAGCCACACCCCGCCACTTCAGTTACCACTCAGTTAATCCCTATTGGGGGATTAATTCACTGATTGGGTTAAGACTTTCACAGCCCAATCATTACTCCTCTGAAAATTTTTGCATTGTCTCACACATGAGCTTTGGGGGATACCTCACATCTAAACCATAATGGGGGGTACAATTTAACCCTTAACAAGAGGCATCAAACTTCTGTCATCAAGGATAAGGAATTAATTCCTTTTGGAAAACCAGTTTTATAAATTAAGAATATGT
The DNA here is from genome assembly GCA_025594165.1 of Tamias sibiricus. Lineage (NCBI taxonomy): Eukaryota > Metazoa > Chordata > Mammalia > Rodentia > Sciuridae > Tamias > Tamias sibiricus. Next base: position 31,053,647 of record CM046661.1, read on the forward strand.
ATTTATTATTCTATTTGTCACCAATAAGACAAAATTTAAGGTGAGAAAGCACAAATAACATATATATTCATTAATTACCCAGAATATTTTGTTTTGTTTTTCATTTTTGCAATGCTGAGGACTGAATTCAAGGCTTCATGCATGCCATGCAAATGCTCTACCTCTGAATTCTACCCCCATCCCTAGGCTTTAAGTTGTAGCTCCCTTAGCAGTAAATTAGTCAGTTGAAGAGTTTGATAGTAACTATCTTTTAGGCCACCAGAAAATCCTTTAAACACAAAGAATCATTTTCAAGTTCCTGTCTCAGACTCTCAAAGCTTCCAGAAATGGACAAATTACACCTTGCAGAAGCAGCATTGAAACACTAGTACAAGCTTGCAGAGCGATTCAGGAAGTGGTCTATTCCTGAGGAAATCTGGTGGAGTCATCTATTCCAAAATCTTGATACCTGCAGAGGAAGGAAGTGGGCTCTGACTCTTCATTTTAGTAACTTACTTCAGAGAATATAATGAGGATACATGGACAGAGGACAATTTCCTCCTATCATTGCCTTCTAATGTCACACCTGCTGTCTGCAAGCACAACATTGATGTTCAAAATTAAACAGCTTCAAGTTACAATGTGACTTAAAAATAGCATTAACCATTTGGGGGTTTATGGGTCCCTGGAAGAATCTGAAGAAAACTGCCACCCAATTTGGTGAAAAGTGTGCCTGTCACAGTCATACAAAAGTTTGCATAAGATTCCAGTAGCTGAATGTTTTATACCACTTCTTCTAAGGGATGTTTATACAGAGATGATTATTAGAATATACATGACAGGAAAGTCATGTCAGATTTATTCCACTGTCTTTCCAATTCCTGACCCCCCATCACTTCCTACATACATACATAAATATGCCACAGTGAATCTCAACATCATGTACAACCACAAGATTGGGATTCCAAATAAAATAAGATGTATTCCATGTTTGCATAAATATGTCAAAATATACTCTACTGTCATGTATATGTAAAAAGAACAAATAAAATGATTTTTTTAAAAAAAGAATGTACATTATGGAACAAAATGCAAATTGTGAGAGAGAATATCATTTTTATGATTCATTTGACATACAATATAACTTTCCCTAAAAGTCATGTTGAGGTACCTGGATTCCTTTTGAAATTAAATATTTCCTTGATGACCCTATTATGCATTTGTAAATTACCTTAGGAAATGGGTGTAACACTCAGTGACTTTGAATGTATGGCTTACTTGTGAAAGCCTTTGAAATCAATTATTAAATGAAATCATTCTTTTATCCAACCTGAAATTATCTGCAAATTTTTAAATTAATATTTATTTATCTAAACATTGATCTATTAAAATCATTTCAAGACACATGTTTTTCCCATGTTTCTGGGTTTTTTTTTTCTTTTACCATATGGAATAAAAATAGAGGTTTGAAAGAAAAGTATAAGCAATCAAAGTCGTTGGTGGGTTATGCAAAGCCCGTGTCCCTACAATAGCACTGAGTCACTCACAGTTCATCACTTATTTAGAGATGAACCATCAGAAAAAATTGTAGGTCACTGTGTGCTGACTTTGAAACACGAACTCCATAGAACCAGGTTGAATAGTTTTAATACCTCTGAGAGCTGTGATAGTACAATCTAATTTGGCATGTCACTGCCTGACTCTGCAGCTCAGGCAATGATTGTCACATTAGCCTCTTGTCTTACTATGTTGAGCATGGATTATGTCCATTTTGCCACATACTTAAGAGAAAAATTACATTATGTGGCATATATATATATATATATATATATATGTGTATATATATATATATATATATATGACAGGATTCAAGATGAGAGGAATGCCTTCCCATTTAAGTTAAAAAATACGTATGTAATAAATCAGGTCTTGCAAACCATACAGCATTCTACTAAGCGATCATTGCCGGAGATGTAAGAAAACTCAGGTATTGCTTGTGCAAAAGAGAGGAAAGAAGGAAAGGAGGGAGGGGGGAAGGAAAGGGAGAGAAAGGAGTAGGAAGTGGAATGGAAAAGAGAGAGGAGGACAGAAAGGGTAGCCAGGAGAGACAAAAAATATTAAAAGTGAGAAATTAATTGATTATTGAGTTTGATTTTTACCCATAAATTTCTGGAAAATGTTCCTTTGTGGGCAAGGTTTTACATTCTATGCAAAAGAATTTATATCCCCTTCAATTATTTTTTAAATGTATTTATTCTAATTTGTTACACATGACAGCAGAATGCATTTCAATTCATAGTACACATATAGAGCACAAGTTTTCATGTCTCTGGTTGTACACAAAGTAGAGTCACACAATTTGTGTCTTTGTACATGTACTTAGGGTAATGATGTCCATCTCATTCCACCATGTTTCCTAACCCCATACACCCTCCCACCCCTCCTTTCCCTTTGCCCTATCTAAAGTTTCTCCATTCCTCCCCTTGTTTTACACCCCGCCACACATATCCATTATGGATCAGCATCTTCATATCAGAGAAAACATTCAGCATTTTTTGGGGGGGATTGACTTACTTCACTTAACATTATATTCTCCAACTCATTCCATTTACATGCAAATGCCATGATTTTATTCTCTTTTAATGCTGAGTAATATTTCATTGTGTATATATACCACATTTTCTTTATCCATTCATCTATTGAAGGCCATGTAGGTTGCTTCCACAGTTTAGATATTGTGAATTGTGCTGCTATAAACATTGATGTGGCTGCGTTTCTGTAGTATGCTGCTTTTAAGTCCTTTGGATATAGACTGAGGAGTGGGATAGCTGGGTCAAATGGTGGTTCCACTGCGAGTTTTCCAAGGAATCTCAATATTGCTTTCCAGATTGGTTGCAACAATTTGCAGTCCCACCAACAATGTATGTGTGTGCCTTTTCCCCCACATCCTCGCCAACACTTATTGTTATTTGTATTCTTAATAGCTGCCATTTTGACTGGAATGAGATGAAATCTTAGAGTAGTTTTCATTTGCATTTTTCTAATTGCTAGAGATGTTGAACATCTTTTCATATATTTGTTGATTGATCATATATCATCTTCTGAGAAGTGTCTATTCAGTTCCTTGGCCCATGTATTGTTTGGGTTATTTGCTTTTTTGGTCTTTAGCTTTTTTAGTTTATTTATATAGAGAAATTTGTGCTCTGATGTGTGTGTGGAAAACTTTGCTCCCTTTCTATAGGCTCTCTATTCACCTGACTGATTGTTTCTTTTCTGAGAAGAAGATTTTTAGTTTGAACCCATATCATTTATTGATTCTTTATGTTATTTCTTGCACTTTAAGAGTCTTATTAAGGAAGTTGGGGGTCCTTTTAATTCTTTTAAAATGCATGTTGTCTCTTGCCACTTGATCTTACCACATTTGTATTAATTTGTCTTGTTCTCTTTGCCCTGGACACTCTCTATGATCATCAAACTCAAGTTTTGATGCTCATTGACTGAACTTTCCGTATACCCATTCAGCCCATAAACCCTATGATAGTACTCTCTTGTGTTCCCATTGTCCATAGCATGTACCCTATGCCTGACAGGATACTTGTTGAAAGAATGACAGATAAAAGAAATAATGAGAATATTAATATATGGAGTAACCCTTTTTCCCTATCTGCAATCATAATACACCTTAATTAATTCCTAGTTTTCATGTAGTCTTAGTTTTATATTTCTATTTCCACTAAATCATCTTTGCCTCTCTTCTGATTTCCCTCTTTGATTGTCACTTGCAAATTGACAAACATCTTAAATTCCTGCACATGCCTATAATATGACAAATATTATTTTGAAGGACCAAAATAGCTACTTGCTTCTAATTCCAGGGTCATAATTCATAAAGCTATATATAGGTTTGAAAATCATCCTAGATCCAAGATATTCTTGCACTTATTCAATAATCATTTATTAAATGCCAAGTATGTGCCAATAATTAAGCTAAGTGCTAGAGAGATACATAAAACATAGTTCTCATAATCCATTGTGAGAGAAACAAATGTAAATAAATAAATTCAGCAGTTTTCTTTGTGTGTTGTTTATCCTTTAGTATTTTTTGTGTTTTTTTAAAAGGCCTATAAAATGGCCACATGATGTAATAAATGCTATATTAAAAAAAAAAAAAAACAAACCCAAAGCATTATGAGAGAAAAACAATAGGTTATTTACATAAGCTTATTTGGGTGGTGAAATTTACCCAGAGTCACAGGTCAATATTTCCTTCATGTTACTGTGTGAAGTAATACAATAGAGAATTCTTACTTGCCTCATTCTTATACCCTAGATTTTGTGAGGGCAGCATTACATTATTCAAGTCAGTAGCATAGCAATTTAAGGGTCTTGCTATGTGGAACCTCTAATTAAATCTACGTAAGAAAATAACCACCGTCATGGTGTAACTAATGCCTCATGTTATGAATGTGCGAAATGGTAGAGAAGGGATGGATTTTCAAGGATGGAAATTTTTAGTCCAGAAACAGTTTTTTTCCCTTTAATGAAGAAAATTACTTTGTTTTTGTTATAGTTTGGATATGAGGTGGCCCCAAAAGCTCATGTGAGAGACAATGCAAGAAGGTTTAGAGGAGAAATGGGGATGGGGTTACAAGAGCCTTAGTCCAATCATCGAATTAATCCCCTGATGGGATTAACTGGGTGGAAACTGAAGGTGAGTAGGGTGTGGCTAGAGGAGGTGGATCAATGCGGGCATGCACATAGGGTATATATTTTGTATCTGGCGAGTGAAATCTCTCTCTCTGCTTCCTAACCATCAAGGGAGCTGCTTCCCTATGCCACATTCTTCCACCCTGTGGCTTTGCCTCACCTCTATTCTGAAGGAATGGAGCTGGCCTTCTATGGACTAAGACTACTGAAACTGTGAGCCCCTAAATAAGCTTTTCTTCCCCTACAATTGTTCTTGTCAGATCTTTTAGTCAAAGCAGTGAAAAAGCTAACTAAAACAGTTGTTTATATCCCTAAACAATTCTGGAGTTATTCTTCATACGTGTGTGCATATGTGTGTGTGTGTGTGTGTGTGTGTGTGTGTGTGTGTGTGTATTTCTTTATCGGTTCACACCTCCTTCTCCAGATGATCCCTAGGCAGCAGTAGCATTCTGGATGCCTATTAGAAGTGGGCTTTGTTTTTTCTAAAATGTTTGCCTCTTTCTATTTCACTGTTTCAATATTTTTTATGAGAACATAAATACTTTCCTAGATTAAACTGGATATTATGAGGGAACAATACTTTAAGGGTAATGAACATTTCTCCTGTGTAAAAATTAGAGAGTGGTTGTGGCCAACAACATTAAATCAAAGCAGAGACCCTCCCTGAAATGAGGACCAGCTGTGCACGGTCAGTCCTGTGAACACCTTACCCTGTCACTTTTCATTACCCTACTGAAGATGGAAAATTACTTTGAATGGCAAGAAGAGTGTGGTGGTATTGTATTTGTGGATGCACACAGTCTAGAAATTGAAACTGACATTCTCTTTGCGCAGTGCTGAACAGAGAGCATCATTGTTCACCTCTGGTCCATCCAAAGTTCAAATGAACCATAACTTCTGAGCTATTTTATTTCCAGGACACTGCCACCTAGATATATGAAACATAGTATATTGATAAAGCCATGGACTTTAATATGCAGTTTCATCTCCTAAAGTAGCACCAAAGAATGTTATGGAAGCAGGCTGGGGAAGGTTTTTCTCCCCAAAAGTTAAAAATGCAGTGTTAAATGAATTTATCTTCATTTAACAATTTCTCAAAGTATGATAAAATAATCCACAAATATCTGGAAACTACTTGTTAGCATATACTACATTTGGAGTTTTATTGCATCCATAAGACTTTTTTTTTTCAATCTAATTTGTAAACATTTTTCAAGTTAATGTGAAAACTACCTCTTTTGAGCTTTGAGGGATTCTTCACTGTGCTGTTTTTATTAAATTTAAATGCAATTAAATCTATCCCCTTTATTATGTTATACAATTGTATCATATGATGTTCCTGTCACTATCTTTTCCACTAATTTTAACTTTGAAAATATAATCTAAAATAATCTTAGCATTTGATTTAGTTGATATGTCTGGTACTTAAGTACCTATATCTCTGTGAACCTTGAGTAATATGGAATGAGATCCATATTGTAGTGGATGCACCACAGAATTACAAATAGAGGAGTTTCTTCTCTGAGATTTAGGCTATTTGCAGCTATTATTTTTTAGAAAACAAGTCAATCATGGATCTCTTTCTCAAGTCATGATATGACAGTGTAGTCCATTTCCTTGAAATATACAACATATATTTGTACATATATATACACACACCTACATATATGATTATTTTTTATTGTTTCACTGCCAAAAAGGCTGTAATATTTCAAATTAAAATGGACACTCTGATCATTTTCTTTTGTGATTCAGAGAATGATTAACTTTTAAATTTTTTTTTTTTTTTACCTGTTGGTAATTTATTGCCCAAGGATTTGGGGAAGTAAACAGAATATATGAACAGAATGGAAATATTCCATTTGTGCAGTCATTCAACAAATATTTAGTGATGCTTTCTATGTGAAAATCTCAACCAGCTGCTAAGGCAACGACAACAGAAAAAGTCACCGCAGAGTTCCCCTTGAAAGTTCACAGTCTATTAGAGAGAACAGACCAAGTGAAAGATAGCCACGGTAAAATCAGGGGAGCAACATGCTCCAGAAGTGTGCAGATTCTCCATACTGCATGAGAAAGATCTGTAGATTGTGCTAGAGTACATTTGGGCAAGTGTTCACATGGAAAATGCCATAAAAGCAAGTCATATTATTAAAACACAAGACAAATACGCTTCTAAATCAAAAGACTTTATTGAATCTTTATGTTTGTATAACCATAATAGACCACTTATTAGAGCACCTATTTCAACAGATGATTTCTGCCTACAATGGATAATAAATCAAAAGGGACGCTAATCATTCAAAGACTCATCTGTCTGGGAATGCTTATGAAATTGCCATATGTATTCAAGGTCTGCCAGACATCTAATCTGCAGATGACATTGAGTTTTATAGGGAAATCAGTGAGCCGAACCTAGAGCCTCTCATATTTCTACGCTAATTTCTATCATATGAAGTTTTGATCAGAAAATCATAATATAATTTTAAAAGTGTATACAAGGAGGTTTATGTTGAGTCTTACTGTAGAACGTAAGCTTCCCTGGAATTTCTATGATAAACATGTCACATCTTTCCTCTTAGCATGGGTCAAATGATGCAATTTTGGAAATTGTGTATTTGAAAGACTGTAATAAAGATTGAATAAAATAATTATGAAATAGTACACTTCTACACTTTTCATCACAAACAATTAATTGAAGATCTTAGTTACTAGGAATATCCTAAATGACAGCAACAAACTGAGACCACGGAGAGAAAATATCTGCATGTCAAACATTCTGCAGACTTTCAGCCTCTCTTTCCCAATTCATCTCCCAGCCTTGTGCTCAACAATCCTCACATTATGATTTATTTTACAAATCCTTTAGTGGAGTTGTTTCTTTAGGTATCCATTGTAAGCTCTGGCATGGCACACCAGTGTCCTGAATTTTTGTTTGTTTGTTTGCTTTTGTTTTTGTTTTGTCTCCTACCTGGAGCTCTTACTTAGGTAATTTGAAAATTTGAATTGCAACAATTACATTCTTCCAAGGCAGCACACTCTTTTCATAATTTGCAAAGTCTTTTTTTTTTTTTTTTTTGGTCCTCTGCCTTGAATGACCTTCATCTATATTGCACTTCCCATAATTCCTTCTTCAATATTGAATTGAACTCAGAATCTGCTCCTCAAGGAAGTCTTTCTTACCTTCTCTCAGCAAATATCTTCTCCTCTGGGTTCTTTAAGAACTCATTTTATCTCTATTTTGGAATTTCCAGTAGTGCTGTAGATCTTTACTGGGTTGACATGCTTTTTTTCAGATCAGACTGTGGGCCCCTCAAAGGTGGGGCTGTGCACTATCCATATTTTTATTTTTAAAGACAAGCATAATGTCTGGTACCCAGAAGATCTTTGAATTAGCATCTGTGGAATGAATAAATCATTAGTAAATGTTTGAGGGAGGTCTGTGGCATTATCATTACTTCTGATTCTGATCCTCCCTTTTAATCTTCATTGGCAATCCCTGTGTGTATGTGGGTGCTCAAACTCTTTCACTGAATTTTAGAATGTAATCACGTAAAAGGGTAAGAAATTCAATCAAACTGCTACACAGTGTGTCAGGGAAAAAAATTAACAACTGTGGCACATTTTCCTGTGTTTTGTTTATGTTCTGAAAAATGGTTTCCTCCTGACCTGATCATGCCTAAAAAAGAAACATTGTTTCGTAAAATGTCACCAATAAATTTAACAGAGTGATGTAAAGTATTTTATAGAGAAACCCTAGCCAATATACGCCAAAATTCATCTAGCAGGAGTTACAAATTTTCCTAAACTTTATTCTCCTAAAAATATAAACACTGATTATTTGTAAACAGTCGATATGTTTGCATAAAAAATCTTAAGCCTGAATTCTGTAACTTCCATTAAGAGTTGAGGAAAAGGAGAGAAAGGAGTTTTTATCCTAAAACACCTTTTGTAAGACCATGTCTATAAAGTTTAATTCAAAATTATTTTCTACTTAGATTTAAGGTGGGTTTCTGGGAATATGAATGTCATATGGATTGTCTCAATTTTTGGCATCATTATAAGCTTTCTTTATATCACAATTCAGTTAATTTATCTCCTAACTATCCTGTGGCAGGGCCATTATTAAGTGGATGCAGGGATGTGATACAGTTCAGTTCAAGTTAACCTTGCTTCACAGTAGTGACATGAGTTAATTTAATTCCTGTCACCAGACTTCACAAGGGGTATATTGCACATTACCTCTCGTTATTGCAGCCACAAGTCATTATCTCCAAACCGCCCTTCGTAAAACCTATATGTGACCCTTCTTACATGGGCTCCATACAGATGGAGACAGGCAACATAATCACATATCCATACAGAAATATGCCATAAAACCTACGGAAATTTTAATTCAAATACATAAAATGTTCAGATACTCAATTCCTGTCATTTTATCCCTTCCTTCTTTCTTCTCTTTTTGCCTTTCTCCCTTCTTCCCTTCCTTGCATAGTGTTTAATGAGTGTTTACTATGTCTTAGACCCTGTTCTTGATACAGGGACATACCAGTGTAAATATAGACAAAATGCATCCTTTATTGAATTTTCAATTATTCTCATTTTTATGTTATCTTCAGTAAAACAAATTATTTATTGAATGAAGTAAATATTTATTTGTAATAAATATTTGAGAGTAAGCCTCAGTTAAGTAGCTTAAAAAACTTATTCACTGGTAGGGATGTGTGTACTTCAAAATGAATGCAAATTATACATGTAGTTACATTTAGAAAACTGATGAAAAATTATATAACTCTTCAAAGCAAAATCACAGAACTTAAGATTTAAGTACTTTGAGAAAATAAACATCTCCTTCTATGGGCTTTAGTGGTCCTAACTTAAAAATAATGATCAATATTTTTATGTAACTTCATTTTCAAACTTGGTGCAAAAACAAGGAACAAATGAAAGAAACTACTTCATAAAAGCCCCTGTCCTATCTTGAACGTTATCTTCCTTGTTTCTGACAGACATGAACATCCAAAGCTATTAACAGCCATGTAGGAGACTGAATCTCTTAGAAAAATATTTTCTTTAGTCTGTCTCTCCACCCTTAGTAGAAAGAAAAAGAAAACTTTCTAACCATAGTTTTTGAATTGGAATAATCACTATGTAACTTATCTATGGTCCATATATATATATATATATATATATATATATATATATATATATATATATATTTTTTTTTTTTTTTGCATCAGGATCTTTTTCTATGAAAACTGTATGGTCAAGCACAGAAAACATGTGTTTACTATCAATATTAACATTTGACCTAATTAATATGTAGGATGGAATCATAAAATCTTTTCCTATATTGTTTCTTTAGTGTCTATCTTGTTTCTATGTGTGTCTTTGCATTTACTCATGACTACGAATGTACAGTTATTCAAATAAATATATAAATGAAAAAACACTTTATTTGGAAAGACCAACATGAGTTAAATGGCACCAGAAACACAGCTTATGACACAAGTGCTCTGCCCTGCCCTAGTAAATACCTGTGTGAACAGAAATATGGGTGGTAAAACTATTGTAAGAATCAACAACCAATCAGGCATAGTGACACACACCTACAATCCCAGTGACTTGGTAGGTTGAAGGCAGGAGGATGCAAGTTTGAGGCTGGCATGAGCAAATGTGTGAGGCCCTGTCTCAAAATAAAATTCAAGGGTTTGGGCATAGCTCAGTGGTACAGCACTACTGAGTTAAATCCCCAGTACCAGAAACAGAAAAAAATAAAAATTAAAACAGAATCAGCAGAAATTCCTAGAATGTGCACCAAGAATGGGACCAGGTTGCCATTCTTAGTCCATGAATAATGTTGGTTGCCCAGAACTAAATGAGAAGGTTTCCTTTTCCCCAATATTCTGTCTCATGTTTATGATATGCAAAATCTATACCAAAACCAAGTGAAGCAGTTTTCCTTCTACTGTGTATACATTTCCATACTTTAGGAATATGTGTGGCGTGTGTGTGTGTGTGTGTGTGTGTGTGTGTGTGCGCGCGCACGTGAGAAAGAGGGGGAGAGAGAGAGAGAGAGAGAAGAGAGAGAGAGAGAGAGAGAGAGAGAGAGAGAGAGAGAGAAATTTCTAACCCATAGAATTTGCTATGAGCTACATTAGGACACAAACAAATGCAGGCATTTGCCTTGATGAGGTTTTACTGTTTCAGATCAGCTTTACTTACATGCTCCTGGATCTGCATAGCTCATCCTTGAGGTAACATTCACAAAACCATTGCCATTAATCCTCATCCTAAACCACTCATACAATAACTTTTTATCATCACTTCTTCCCATTTTTCTTTCAAACTATTTTTTTCTGAGTGGTAAGGTGTGTGAATTTGTTCTTCCCTGATGTAGTTTTTCCTGAGTAGGAAATGTCATATTAGTTTTTTAAATTTTAGTTTTTTTTTTTTTAATTTGAAACAAATGAGTAAGTTGGCCAACAGATCTTCTTCTATTGTGTCCCCTCATCTCCTTATTCTTCCTATGATGTTCTCTTTCCATTTTCAGCAGCCTGAGATTCTAGTTCAACCTTAGCTTCAATCAGAAGAGCTTTTTATTTTTCTCTTTCTTTCTTTTTCTGAGTGGTACTATTTCTTTTTGAGAGTACATTTTTTTTTGCTGGAGATTTGTGAGATCTGCCCCAAAAGATCTCTACTCTCCTAAAAGTTTCCAGTGGAATTATCCTATTTTTCATCCAACTTTTCACCCTGGGTCTGCCTTTGGTAGTGCTTATACAACATTGGGACTTCGTGAATTTTTCCATCTCTGAGTTTTCTGAATTTTTAACTTTTTCAGTTTTCAATGTTTTGTTTGCTATTTTTGGAGCTCATTTTGCTACAGTATATTTCCAGGAAGACCAATGATTCATAAATGAATTCCTTCCACATCCATACAAGAACCAGATATCCCTGTTTCTCTTTTTTAAAGAATGTAGAACAATATAACTTTAAACCAGGGCATGCACATCCCATGTCTGGATCTTGGGTCTCAGGTTCTGTCCTCTTTCCACTTTAGAGTGCTTTTATGCTCCAGGGCCTCCTCAGTCCAGTGTTTGCAGTTCTGTCATTTAAGGCACCATCTGGACCTCTATCTATATGTGATATTGACGAGATACCCCAAGGAGTACTAGCACATGACTGGATTTTTCTAGTGATGTAGTATTCTTACAAGGTTATCTGAGATTGAGTCTCCAGAAAAAATGCTGATACACTTCTTCAGGTGAAGCACAGGATGCATTCAAGATTCTAGACAACAAATGCTCCAACACTGATACTTGAACTTGAGTTGTGTGTGTTCCAATAATAGTGCCACCTCTGCTCATTAGCATCTGATGGTGGCAAGGTTAGTGGCAGGTGTTCTATTTGTGCTCCCACCGTGGCAACCTTGATTATTCATCAACTTCAAGCCACATGTCAAGCAGTCCTCTGAGATGGCCACATCCATCTGCTTCAAGGGCTTTTGAGATTATTGTTCCATAATCTTAATTGGTGCTTCCTATAATATAATTCTCCTGTCCAATCAACATGGTGAGGTCAGATTCTCCCAGTTCAGTCAAAATTTATGACAAACAGAAGTCTGATTGTTCTCCCCACTAGTACACCACTAGTATACTAGTTCTTCCCTACTGATGGTCATCAGCAAGGGTACTGCCAACATCAAAGGAAATCGTGTTCCACTAATGTGTTCACTGTGGCTTAAAACACCAAAAATCCTTGCTTAAAAGAAGTGTTATTGTATATTTATTCTATTTAACACTGAATGGTAAGTTTAAGAAGAATATGAGCAGTTGTTCACATTTTTCTTCAAACAGTGGGTATGACTTGCATTGGTGATCATCATCAACAAAGCAAATAGTAACCTTTGAGAAAGTCATTCAAAGCCAGTATTCACTTTTGGCATGATTAATGATACAGTTTTGTTTGTAATTACAGAACCAGCATTAAATGTGTAGCATTAGGGAACTGATGAGCAAGAAAATCTATTGTATTTCAATACAATATAGAGCCATGACAGCATGAGAAATAACAGCATCACTACCTTGTACGTGTTCTCATAATGGGAGATAGAAAATTAACTGGGAATGACACATTTGAAATAGAGAATAAGAATAGAGGGGGTTCCTGCACCTGAGCAGGAAGAGTTGAAATCCTTGCTTTGTAAGAAATACCAATAAATTTGCTTCACATGCACTTAATAGATAATAAGCAATTTTATATGATCTGTACCTATGATTCTAAGTACATTCATGAAGTCACTATACCCACACACTTAGTTACAAATTCTATAATGCATATTTAATATTTTGTGTACAGAGAGAAAGCACAAAATATTTGTCAAAGGCCCTGCACACCATGAAGATTTCTTTGAGGTAGAATACTGTCTCTTCATTTTTATTCTCATCCTCCATCATGCCCATCGTCCCTCTATATTCAAGTTAGTTGTACTTAAATTCCTGGAAAATAGATGGGCCACAATTACTGTGTATATGTAAAAATGTGAGTGTAGAATGAGGTGTTTTTTTAGAATCATTGCTAGTTATGGTGAGGTTGGTTTTGGAAATATATGTCATTTATAGAAAAAAATTAAAGTACCTAAGAAATAAGTTTCTATAGAAGAAGACCTTGTAACATGCAGAGGGTTACAAGAAGGTTGGCTTTTGGAGATGATGTGTGTAGTTATGAAGAGGTAAAAAAAGGTTCTGAAAATGGAAGACAGTGTAAGAGGAGACTTGTGCATGCACAACCTGAGGCAGGAGGATTGCAAGTTTGAGGTACACCTCTGCTGACCAGACCTTGTCTCAAAAAAAAAAAGATTGGGAATGTAGCTCAATGGCAAAAGTGCCTCTGGGTTCAATCCTCAATTAAAAAAGAAATAAGGGGGGGAGGGATCTTGAAACATACCCAGAATAAAATAATCTAGTATATCATTTCATTAATTATTTTATTGAATAACGATTTCTCAAGACTGTATATTGGTGAAAAGTTTTAAGTGGCTGGATATACATATGTCCAATGAATCTTTCAAGTTAAAACTGCTACAATTAAAAAAAAAGCCAAATCAAAATAATCATCTATTTGATCATTAATCATGAACAAGTCAAATTTATGTTTAAATAAAAAAAAAATTGTGTTACTTTATTTATTATTAACCAGAATAAAAATCCAAAATCTATTTAGAGGATCAAGTGAAGACATTCTCTTGATAGCAAAATGGATATACAATACATTTCTATTTTATGATAATTTATTTAAAACAAATTATTATCTTAACTTTGATAATTTAACAAATACAGATTAATATTTACTTTTAAAACTTCATAGTTGTGCCGGGCGCGGTGGCACGCCTGTAATCCCAGCACTTTGGGAGGCTGAGGCAGGAGGATCGCGGGTTCAAATCCAGCCTCAGCAATGGCGAGGCACTTAGCAACTCAGTGAGACCCTGTCTCTAATAAAAT